>CAUYQG010229759.1:0-24359 GCA_963574415.1 Tarsius wallacei
AGGTCTCGCCAAGTTGCCTAGTCTGGTCTCAAACCCATGAGCTCAGGCAATCCACTCACCTTGGCCTCCCAAAATGCTGGGATTACAGGGTGAGCTACTGAGCTCAGCCATTAAAAATTTTTTACATTAATTATTATAGACTTAGTGTTCTGTTAAGTATTACAACCTTAATAGTCAGAATATAAAATATATGAAAAGAGGTCAAATAACCCAATGGGAAAAAACAAAAATGAATAAATATTTCTCAAAAGAAGACATACAAATGGCCAAAAGGTATATGAAAAATATTGTCTTTAAAAAAAAACTTGCTCCTTATCATGTTACCTAAAATAAACATAAATTATCTCTTTCTTATACTTTGCAATTTTTGGTTGTACAGCATAATTAGCATGTCATTAGATTCTATTTTATTTTACACTATACAAACTCTACAAGTTAAAAGTATTGATATATACTGTCTTTCCATGTATATAATTTTGCTAATTTAACATAGTGGTTTGGCTTTTTTCTACATTTTTTAGCCTTTTTTATTTTATAACTGTAGAAGGGACAATTTCTTGACATCCATAGTGCCTATCAAAACTAATTATGAATTTAATTAATATCTATTAATTTTTAAAAAATTTACCATCATCATCATCTTCCTTTTCACTATCATCAAGATTGAACATCTTTCAATACATTGGTAATTATTATTGTGAATAAGAGATTTAGCAAAATAAACCATTAAAGTTACCTCAGTATAGTTATAGAAATCTAGACCAGGCACTGGAGTGTATGCCCTTAATCCCAGCACTTTGGGAGGCTGAAATGGGAGGCTGACTAGAGCCCAGGAGTTTGAAACCAGCCAAGGAAATATAACAATACTCTGTCTCTACAAATAAATTAAAAATCTACATACTTCTTAATCTAAAGAAGATTATTTTTAAAAGATACATAGTTCTTTACGCTAATAAGCAAGAAAAATGATTTCTGTCCTTGAACACCCACCCATTCGATTCCCTCTTTAATAAACATTTTTTAAGAATAACCAACATACCTATTTTTTATATGTTTGGAATTTATGTTAATATATGCTTTGAGCATTATTATTCTGTTATTTTTTTCTTCCCATTTTACCATATTTCCACTTCTTTCAAATAGAATGCTTTTGCTACAAATAACAGAAATTCAGTGTTGGCTCAAAAGTTGAACACAGACCTTTCTTTGTCTCTGTTCTGATGTCTACAGTGTTTGTCATATCGCTTTTCATGTGTATTATAGCATGACAGTCAACAGCAAGAGGAAAATGAAGATTCATCATTTATTTTACATGCAAGAGAAAATGAGTTAATTTTGCTTCCTGTTGTTTTCTCCTTAAGAGTAAATTCTTCCTTCTTAAGGAAAACTGACTTGTTTTCAGATTGGCTCTGGACCAGCTATTGTAGAGGAAAGTGGCAATATGAATTCCCTTGGCTGTTTGTCCCTATTTCAGACGCTGAGATCTGTGGTCAATTTTTCCAACTTGAATTCCTACAGAAAAGAGGGGATGCCTGGAATTCCTTCTGAGAATACAATTACAATGTCTTTTTCACCTTATTTTCTTTATTCACATACATGCTCTCTTGGTTGCCTACCATGTGTTAGTATTTCTCAAGACACCAAAATTAGTAGTTGATTCTGTCATATGAGGCTAATATGATGAATTGTGGATCAACCTCTCTTTGCTATGCTTTGTGCCATTAAACCACAGAATGTATTTTTTAAGAAAATAACCAAAATCCAAAAATAAAAATGAAAAACTGCATATGTATATGAGTATTATGTTTTCATTAGTTATATTTTTTCGTTTACTTTATGCCTAAAGTATATCAGCTAGGTATAATGCTCTTAATGTTTACCTAAATGGTACTGATGAAAATATTTTCTCATGCTTATGAAAGTTCATTGGAACTGCCTGCTTTTAGTTTCTAGAAGGAAAATCATCCTAATCATAAATTATTGTTTTTGTATGCAGGAGTGGACCTACTAACTTTAATGGGGGAAAAAATGCAGTTTTTAGATTAATGCTAAAAAGAAATGACTGGGTGAGGAGAAGGAGTTAGCAAAATGTTCTCATCAAATAAGTAAATTTAATTATCTAGGTCTCGCAGTGAAACAAATATTGGAGAAAAGAAAGTTACTTCTTAGTTGAACTCTTGCTCTGTCTACTCTACAAGGTTAATATTAACCTAGAACTTTTAAAAACTGCTGCTATTATGGCAAAACAGGCTTAAATATTTTATTTTTCAGGAGCTGACATTTTATAGAAAACCAGAGCAATCAGTAGATAGCTTTTCTACTTGTTCTTTGAGAGAAGATAACAGAGAATAAAATAGAATACACTGAAACATTAAAAATAAAATTATCTTGATAAGCAAATTCAATATTATTTTACTGCTGAATTGATAAGCCTGGCTGCATAATATATAATATCATGAATAAAATATTGGTAGTAAATGCATATGAAAAATGCTATCTAATGAAGATTTGTTATACACCAGCATGGCTCTTTGCCTATGGTGAGGTCACAGGCCCAAACTTAAGATATGGAGCCAAAAAAAATTATAGCAAACTAATAAATATATTAAATGCTAGATTTCACATAAGAAATCTGACTATATTTTTCAAAAATAATGTAAAATTTAGTAACATAAAAACACACACATAAACACATTAACATGAGGATAAATAATTTGGGGCATTTAAAATAGTTAATTTTTAAATATAAAAACTAAACAAATTATTTGACATAAACTTATTATGACTCTAGAAAACTCATAAAATTGAAGCTCAAAAATTTAACAAAATATATTTTATACCACTTATATTTTGTAGCTTATTATAGCTTTTTAAAATAAAATGACTGATTTGTAAGCATGTGTGTATCATTTTGTACAATTTCCTTGAACTGTGCTCTGAACTTAATCTAAATCTAAATATTTCCATTGTCTACAAACATACATGACACATAAATTTAGAAAAGTTTATATTTACATTTTAATTATCTAGGCTAGTTTTTTTTATTCACGCTTTTTTACATTTGCAAAGACATTTTGTTTTTGATATTGTTTATTCAACATGTGTTTTTTAACATGCACACATTATCATATAATAAGTTAAAAATCAAACATTTTGAGAACCAAATATCAAGACAGAACCTATTATCTTACTAATTGTCCCTGGATATTAAGTATTCTTGAAAATATATTAACCAATTGATATTTAAACACTATATTTTTTTCTCCTTTATATTGGCTCAGTGACTTTATCTACTTTAGAGATAAACTATATTTTTCTAATACAACACATCAGAACGTTACTCTATCCTTATCATGTTCACCAGAATACAATTAGATCATAACTGTCATACATTTCAAAACAAAATTATCTCATTTTTCAATTTCAAATGTTAGAATGTCCTGCAAGTGTTCTTCGTAAGTAAGAGGAAGAAAATTCAGAATATCTTCAGGACACAATCTCTCCTTAACTTTGTACAAAACTATCAATATTAAATAATCCTATATCATTAAAATGAAACATGTATTTCCTATTAGGGCACATCTACAGACTCCTCACATAATATTTCGGTACCATCACCATTATAATGAATGGTCATGCAGTTAAACACTAGTTGCAATTATTGATGAATATCATTCATCTAACATTTTATTGCCATTAGCTTATAAATGTGCTTGTACTTTAAATGTTTGAGTTCTATCTACTCATAGGAATTGAAGACAAGTCCTTAGTTATACAGCAGCATGGTCCTTTGCCTACAGTGAGATTGCAGGCCCAAACAACTCCTACATTCTCTGAGATACTGAGCAGAAGACCCAGTTAGCCCAAGTCTAGAACCCTAGTTGATGGAAACTGTGAGACAATAAATGTGTTATTCAACAATAGAAAACTAATACAGCTGGCTATAGCAGAAAGGATATCTGAGTTATAATTCTATTTTTTTTTTCTTCTAGAAGGTATGCTGGAGAGTCTGGAGGGACAGTATGTTGTATTAAGATTTAGAAAATTGTGTGTATATTTCCCCTTATTCCCAAGGATTTGTATTTTAAATCCCTCCTCACCAGTTTACAGATTTTCTTAAGGTGATTCTGAATCCATTCAGATACAAGAATTTGCTGAAGTTGGCATTTCGCAACTACCTAACTAGGGTTAACATATGCTCCAGGGGAAAAAAGGTGTCATGTATTGAACATTTTTAAAAAGCACATACATATAAACATATATATGCACATATGTATATGCATATATGCACATACACATTATGCACTATATAAATATAAGCATATATAGTTATATGTATATATTTATATAAAATATGTGCATATGGGGCAACCCACTTGGAACCCTTCCCACTCTGGGAGCTTTTCTGCATACATACTTAATTCTTTAGTTTGAGTGAACATTCAGTTTACTGAGGGCATATATGACCTAACTAACATTAAAGATATCATGTGGGTGGTGGTTTTTCAGTTTCTTATCTCAAGATAATGTTGGACAATTTAAAAAAATGATGGCTGGGCTCGGTGGCTCAGCCTGTAATCATAGCACTTTGGGAGGCCGAGGTAAGTAGATTGCCTGAGCCTACGGGTTCGAGATCAGCCCGGGCAACTTGGCAGGACCTCGTCTCTACAATAAATCAAAAATTAACTGGGCATGGTAGTGCTTGCCTGTAGTTCCGGTCACTTGGAAGGCTAAGATGGAAGGATCACTGGAGCCCAGCAGGTCGACAATGGGATGGCCGTGAGTGTGCCACTGCACACTAGCTTGGGTGACGGAGTGAGACTCCAACTCAAAAAAAAAAAAAAATAATAATTGTCCTGGTCATGAAAGCTTCTGTGCAATTTGACAAAGTTGGTTATTTGTCCTTGGCAAAAAAAAAAAAAAAAAAAAAGCAATGGCAATAAAAAAATAATAATAACATACATGGATTTACTACTTCCAAGAAAATACTGTTGTTTCCATTTTCTAACTATGGAATTGCATGAGAGTATGACAACCTAGCAATTTTGGACTATGTTTCAGTTGATTCTTTCTAGCTTCCAGTAAGACAACCAATCACATCCAGAGCCAAATCATAGAGACAGACCAATCATCAGAACAACATACTTGCTAACAATTAGTAAAAACTTGTCAAATTTAAATATAATTTGTTTTACTTTTGATAATTCAAAAATATTCAGGAGAATAGACATCTCAATTTAAACTTAAAGTTGTTCAAGATGAATGATCTATAATTTTAAATAAGATCATCAATATCTTACAATAAAAAATTGCTGATATGATACCTTTTTACAGTCTGTACTGTCTGTACAATTAAAACATAATTAAGATAAATCAGAAGAACCCACCATTTCATAGTTTAAAGTGGGGCTTTGTTAACATAAAGCGCAAGTGAGCACTACAATGTTTGACACTGTCTTCATCATTTTACTCCATGATAGAAATCCACATTTTGTAGATTAATTTAAGGATAGATGGCTTGGGAAAACACAAGCTCTGTTCCACTCTGGGGCATATGCTTATGATTTTTGCCATCTGGTATCTTAGAACTTGCTCCTTAACTAATATCACACATTTGCAGAATCAATGTTTTAAACTCTACCTCAAATTGCCTCATTCCATCACCTTACCCACCCCGTCTTTTCTTTGCAGTATGCATCGATATTTGCTTTTTAGTCTTTACATGTTTGTGTCTACGTGCTTACAGTCTCCCCCCACCTGCAGCACAACACCTTGGGCAAAATAATCCAATGCATTTAAACATGCTGTATAGTTTTATAAGCATAGTTATTTATTGAATATGCATATATCTTTAAAGTATCAAAACAAAATTATTCTTTTGCCAAAACAGCAGACAGTAAATCTAAATTATATACTAGGAACAAATATCTTTTTTCACAATAGGCAAAGTAAAGACCATTTTTTAGACATAAAAAGCTGAGAGGATTCATTGCCAGCAGACTAGCACTACAATAATGTTCCAGGACACTCTTCAGGGAGAAGCAAGTGATAGTCTAGAGAAATTTGACTCTACACAAATGAATAGCAAGCTCCGAAACTGGCAAATGCGTGAATAAATATAAAATAATCTGTCTTCCTTTTTAGCATTTCAAAAGTAAATTGCACTTGCTGCAAAATAAGTACAATGCTTTTTGGGATTTATAACACATGCAGAAGAAAAAATGTATGACAACAATGGCCCAGGGGCTGGGAAGGGGAGATGAAAGCATGTTGCAGTGAAATGCTTATACTGTATGTGAATGGGTATGACTTTGTTTTAAGTTGCCTTGTGACCACTTAGAGCTTCATAATTGAGTCTTTGGATCCTAGAGCACCAGATCGATGAAAGATAGGTAAGTAGGTACATAGGTGGATAGGTAGATAAGCAGGTAGATAGATATAGCTACTAAGTCAATAAAGTGAGACAAAAAATAGATTCATAAAAATTAGTAAACTAAATAAGAGATTAGCAGAATATATTTAAAAGATGAGGAAATGAAACCTTATGTACAGATAATTTTTAAAAATAGTAGTTAAAAAATGTAGCTACTGGTTCAGCTTCCTGTTATCACTTCCTCTGAGATAAAATTTGCTGTACTTTAATACATTTTTGGAAAGTGATAGTTTGATTTATGTTTCTTTTTTAAGATATTATATTTAAAGCAAAATTTGATACTTTCAAAAATAATTGAGAATGGTTTTTTACATAAATTTTATTCTTCATTTCATTAATATAGTGGTAGGTAGATACGCTCTTTGGGCGTTATCCAAATGAACATATATAAAACTTATTCTTTACAGAAGAGTCATGTGCTGTGAAAAAAATGCACATAGGTCTAAATTAAAATATAATAAAGTATTTAAAATAGAAATTAATACTAGTAAGTAATTTACATGAATAAATTACACAAATATGAACAATTCATTTAAAAAATTCACTCATTTAGAAACCTGAAAAAGAAAGGATTGGTTATTCAGCATCCTTTGTTACAAAATGTAACAGTTGCTTTTCTCTAATACAGAGTTATTGCTATTACAGTGTTACCAATTGCCAGAGGTTCAGTGGAAGTCTTGTTGCTTCATGCACAGAAAGCCAATCACTTATCCAAGTATTGCCAGGCAGGGAGGCTTTTTATTTGGTGACATCAAGTAAGGAGAATGGGAGAAATAGACTCAAATCTCTCTCCCTATCCTCTTGAAATCAGGGGTTTATGGAGTTGGGCTGGAATGTGGAAAACAAATTTGCTTAGTTTTCACATAGTGTCCTTTTTTTAAATCTAGGATCCCACCCAGGATTCAACATTATCTTTATCTCCCTTGGTTCCTCTTGGCCATGACAGTTTCACTAACTTGCCTTGTTAGTGATGTCCTTGACCGATTTGAAGTACTGTCAGGGATTGGGTAGAGTGTCTCTCAAGTGAGATTTGTCTGAATTAAATGTATTTCTTTTTTAAATTTCAATTGCTTTGGGGAGTACAAATACTTTTGATCTGGGCTTTAAGCATACCCATCACTCCCACCTGTGCACATTGTACCCAATAGGTGGGTTTATTTTTTGGTTCTTCAACCCCATACCCTCACCCCCTCTGAATCTCCAATGTTCATTATACCATTCTCTATGAGTTTGCTTATCCTTAGTTTAGCTCCCACTTATGAGTGAGAACATGTGGTGTTTGGTTTTCTGTTCCTGAGTTAGTTCACTTAGGTTGATGTTCTCCAATTTCAGCCAAGTTGAAACAAAGGACACAATTTCATTATTTCGATAGCTGAATAGTAGTATTCCATAGTTTATATATACCACATCACATTATTCATTGATTGGTTGATGGACATTTAGTTTGATTCCACATCTTTGCAATTGTAAATTGTGCTGGGATGAATATTGGATGTAGGTCTCTTTGTTATACCACAAACTATTCCTTTGGGTAGATACCTAGTAGTGGCATTGCTGAAAAAAATGGTAGATCGTTTCTTAGTTGTTTGAAAAAGTTAATTTTTTTCACCTTTAAATTTTTTATTTTAAGACTGTGGAGTACAATCCAGGGTTAGTTATACAAATATTCATTGTGAAAGTACCCTTGCTGATGAGATGTGCCACCCCCCCCTTCCACCAGCAGATTCCCACTTCTGCCAATCCCACCTCCCCACATCCCACTCCTCTGCACTTTCCCACTACTGCCAATTCTATTCTTATAGTATTACGATAGTTGTTCAAGGTCCACTTATGAGTGAGAACATGTGATACTTAATTCTTTGTTTCTATGAAAGGTCACTCAGTATTATAGACTCTAAGCTCCTTCAGGTTCATGATTTTGTTCTTTATGGCTGCGTAATATTCCATTGTGTATATGTACCACATTTTTTTTTATCCAGTCCTGGGCAAGTGAGACCTCATCACTACAATAAATCAAAAAATCAGCCGAGTGTGGTAGCACGCGCCTGTAGTTCCGGCTACTCGGAAGGCTGAGGCAGAAGGATCGCCAGAGCCCAGCAGGTCGAGGCTGCGGTGGCCAGGAGCAGCCACTGCACTCCAGTCTGGGCAACAGAGTGAGACTCCAACTCACAATAAAATAAAATAAAATAAAATGAACATCGGCCAGGCATGGTGGCTCACGTCTGTAATCCCAGCACTTTGGGAGGCTGAGGCAGGATTGCTTGAGTCCACGAGCTCAAGACCAAGTTAGGCAACATAGCAAGACCTCATCTCTACAAAAAATAAAAAAATAAGCTGGACGTGGTGGCGCACATCTGTAGTCCAAGCTACTCAAGAGGCTGAGACAGAAGGCTTGCCAGACCCTAGCAGATCAAGGCTACAGTGAGTCGTGATCATGCCGCTGCATTCTAGCCTAGAAAAGAGAGTGAGACCCCAACTCAAAATAAATAAATAAATAAAATGAAATAAAAATGAGGATTAAAGCCAACGTTCTTCTGGAGTTAGCTCACAAAACGCTTGTGCCAACCCCATTTCCTTTTTTTTTTTTTAATCTCTGTGAAGGTCTTTGGAGAAATATTCACCTGTCCAGACTGTTTAAGGAACGGTTAGAGCTGCCTGATGATACAAGGCAGGCACAGCCAAGAACCCAGGTGCTCATTTGGCCAGTTCTGTGAAACAATATAAAGCCATATCCTTGTTCTTTGAGGGGCGGGATTGTACCTAAGGCCTGGATGGGCTCCCTAAGCCACACAATCCTCCGGGGCAGGAATCCTGTTGCTTCTCTACTAATGCCCACCTCTGGAGCTGGTCCCAGGAAGAGTGACGGCCACTTTCCCAAGAACAGTGGAAGGAGGAGAGCCTGGGGGTCCATCCTTGCGGATCCTCTGTTCTTTCTCTTGGAGATTTGAAAGTTAGCCTCTAGATGCCAAGAAATAAAGCCCCAGTGTTAATTTTTAACACTATGAGTCTTTCAGTTGGTTGTGTTGGTTCTGAGTCTAATAGTCTATTAAAGTAGAAGGGTCCAGCCCACTGACTTTGCCCCCAAAACAACCTCCCAAATGATTATAAAAATCTTCCTCTATCCCCCAGAAAGCAAAAGCAAACCGCCTGCCCTTTGTACTTACCAGCTGTGAAAAATCCTCTGGCTTCACTTCCATTGTCAGGGTGAGAAAAGGGTTCACCCGAGGAAGGTCTAACAACAGAGATGTGGCAGAGGAAACTGAGGGGAGTCTTTTCTAACTTCCGAACTGGTCTTGCTGGCAGGTCCAGCTGGTAGGTCCAGACAGCAAGGCCAGCCTTCTGTCACGGAAACACAGCTGCAGCAGACGAATACGGAACTCCAGCCAGAGCAGATGGCCACGGGTAAATGTTAATTAATATTAAATGACACCAGATGATCATGAGTAACGGATGTAAGGGTCGTGCTAAACAAGTTACTTCCTTTATCATTCTTTTCTACTTTCTTTGGGGATTTTACACGTTTCATAGGTTTATTCTCCTTGAGCCAAAAACCATAGTCTCCCCAGTGAGTAAAGATTTCTAGTGCAACAGGAGAGAGCACGGCGCATCCATCACACATCTACCCCACTCCTGCTCAGGCAGACCGGACACAGGCCTCTGGCTCCCCTCCCATCTTCCCCATGTCTTCAGTCACTTCCACGGGCTCCCAAGGGTGACTACTCAGGCACACCTCCCCGTCCCTGAATCATAGAGTCAAACATCTACTTACCAAAAGGACTCCCGCATCTCTAGACTCAGGTTCCTAAAATGCTAGTCCAAACTGAGCTGTGCAATAGCTCATTTCACAGCAAACTCTAAACTCGCAAGGCTGGGCTTCTCATCTTTGCCCAAAACCTCCACATTTCCCATGTTTATTCTTTCAGAATCTCAGGCACCAATGACTCCTCTCAACCTTCCTCCATCTATCCCCACCTCTATGGGTCAGCAAGTTTGGAAATGTTCCCTTTGCAATGCATTCATTCTATCTGCCTCTTACCCGGTCACGCCCATCACCAGCTACCCAACCTGACCTAACCTCAAACACAGCAAGAGCTTGCTCACAGGCCTCTGCCTTTGGTCTCTCTCTATTGGTAACATGACGGGGCCAGGATTCAAAACTAGGACTGACTCCAAAGCTGCTCCCTCTCTTCAAAACAAATTACAGTCCTCCAGTGCCTATCATCACAAGTCCAAATCCCCTAATCCCTAAGTTCAGATTTTTCTAAATATTAACAATCCAACCTTAACAGATTTGTCCCTCCTTTCAAAAGGGTGACATCCCTATCCCCAATTAATGTGATATATTTCTGCCTTGGTTCCAATTACTCTGCCCACCCAAAATGACCTTCTCCTAGCTCCACGCTTACCTCAATCCCACCTCTTTCATGAACTACTTTAAGCTACACTTCCTAAATTCCTATAGCAATTATTCACAAGTTATTTAGAAATTAAGTACTGTTATTATAAGGAGAAGGTCCTTGCCTATTATTGTCTTGAATTTAAATTCATAGTAGGGAACCCTCACACATTGCTGGTAGGAATTTAAGATGCAGCCACTTGAAAAACAGGTTGGCGGTTTCTTAAAAAGCTAAACATAAAATTACCATTTTTACCATGAACTCCTAGGTAACTACGCAGAAGAAACGGAAACATTTTTACATTCACACACAGATTTGCACACTAATGTTCAGGCATTATTCATAATAGCCCAAAAGTGGAAACTGAAAATCATCATCGTCTGATGAATGTATAGATAAAATGTGGAATATTCAAACAATGGAATACTACTCCGCAATAAAAAGGAATAAACTCACATAAGCCATGACATGAACCTTAAAAACACTATCTGCTAAGTGAAAAGTCACAAGAGATCATATACTGTATGTGTCTCTTTATAGGAAATGTCCAAAAAAGGCAAATTTACAGATGAAAAATAAATTATGTTACCTAGAGCTAGCACTTGGAGCAGTGATCTTTTTTTTTTGAGGGTCACTGTCGCCCACATTGGAGGGCATTGGCACACTCCCAGCCACCACAGCCTTGACCTGCTAGGTGATCCTTCCACCAAGTAGCTGGAACTACAGGCATGCGCCACCACGCCCAGTTGGTTTTTTGATTTATTGTAGAGAAGAGGTCTCACCAAGTTGCCCAGGTTGGTCTCGAACCTGTGGACTCAGGCAATTCTCTCACCTTGGCCTCCCAAAGTACTGGGATTATAGGTATAAGCCACTGCACCTGGTCTGGAGCAGTGATCTTTTTGGGAGATAAAAACGTTCTAGGCTGGGCTCAGTGGCTCAGCCTGTAATCCCAGCACTTTGTGAGGCCGAGGTGAGTGGATTGCCTGAGCCTGTGGGTTCAAGACCAGCCCAAGCATCTTGGCTGATACTGGGATGGCCATAAGTATGCCACTGCACTCCAGCCTGGGCAACAGAGTGCGACTCCAACTCAAAAAAAATAAGTTTTAAAACTGATTTATGGCGATGGCACCACTGCTTGGTAAACTCAATTGTACACTTGATATGAGTCGATTTTATATGTAAATATACTTGAATAAGGCAATAAAAAATGAATAAATCATAGTAGACCCTCAAATATTAGCTGAGCAGCTAACTACTTCTTACCTGTTTATATCTTTTCTCACCACCTCCTCCCCTGAAACTAGACCCTAAACACCTTGAATGTGAGGATCAAGTCTCCCGTTTATTTTCATGTTAATTTTGATGACAAACTACACCTAGCCCAAATTTATATGAACATTGTGTGTTCTTAAGTCTCTGTAGATCTGGCTTTTGCCTTCTCAGGCTACCAGGTGATGCCATACAGAAACATCAAGGAAGAGACGGTCCATGTGCACATCAAGGCAGCGTAACTGGGCTCTGAAGTGCAGCTCTTCCACTTCTTAGCTGCCAACTCACAGCAAGTTAACCACCCTAAATCAAATCCAAATCAGGGAAGATACCGGCAACTACCTCTCAGGGTTGTTGTAAGGACAAAGTGAGATAAGGGATAAAATGTTTAGCCTGGTGTTTGGAACATGTGGCGCTCACAAAATGTTGACTTAAAAGACATGTACACAAACCCAAGTACACTGGAAAAATCTCTCACACAGAAAACCACCCTTGTAGGAGACGGGACAACCACAGATCTACCTCTTCTTGTCATCCAGCAGCAAGAGTGGTCCTGGGACATCTCTTTTCCCTCCTAAGATCATTGAAGGCTCTGTGTGACCAGAAACACAACTACTCCACACTTAACAAGCAGAACTCAACATCCTCCAACCGTGAACACTTCATTTGTCTGACTGTCCATCTTCTGACTCTCACCCTGCAAAGGTAGGATTGCACTTCCTGGCCCCCTTATGGTTTATCAGGGCCACGTGTCTAGGTCTAAACAATGAATTGTGGAAGTGACCAGAGCATGTGTCTGTCCACCCTCCAAGCTCTTTCAAGTCCCTGCCCGCAACCAGCAACAGTCCAGCTGGGGGCTGCACTGTCGGCCTAGGTGAAGATGTTAGCCGCTCCCCAAGCTAAGCTGCAACAAACAGAAAACACGAGTGAGAAGTAAACTTTGTTCTGCGCCTGTAAGTTGTAGGGGATGTCACCACACGGTAACCTAACCTAGGCACGGGGCTCCCAAGCTACGAGCTTATCTATTTTAAATCTCTCGCTCAAAATCTTTAGACCCTTTACTCCCCTGGCTTCTGCTACAAGCCACGCTCCCTGTTCTGCCACCTCTGACTGTTTCTCCACTTCCTCCTAGATGCCACTTCCCCTGCCTAATTCGTTCAGCTATGCTGTTCACCAAGTTTCGTTCTCAGCTTGTGGCCCTTCGCATTCTGTGCGCTCTCCAGGCAGATCCTACCCACTCCTGATTTATCCACCTGGCTGCCCATAAGCATCATCAAGCCAGTATGCCCAAAAGAAAATGCATCAGCTGTCCAGTCCCACCTAGACACAAGACTCCTCCTACATTCTGCCCTTGGTGAACAGCACCAAATTCCACATTCACCCGAGCCAGAACCCTGACAGCGACGCTGGGCTTTTCCCTCCCTCACCCCAACCACATTCAACCAACCAGTCTTGGCGATTTTCACCTTCCTTAAATGTCTGTTGTTGTCCCGGGGAAGGGAGTATTTATTTTTGCTTGTTTAATGCTTTTTACGGTAGATACTAAGAAAACAAATTACTTCAGGCTCAGGGAGTTTTATTTTGGTGTCAGGCATGACAACGATGCTCTATCTGAGGAGGACAAATAGTTTAGCCCAGACCAAGAGATACGACAGCTTTAATTTATGAGTACACAGTTGTGAAACTACGGAAGTAGCAACCTACATGTTTGTCTCATCTCTTTAGACGCTTGTTTAAGTAAAAGTCTCATTAAATTCCCTTAAGCATTACTCATATGACCATTCACGTTTAAGACAAGACTTGTCACTCACCAGGTATTTATGGCTGACTCTCTTCTTCTTCGTATAAATAATGTGATACGCATCCCCTAATTCATCTCTACTTTCTCTACCCTGCTTGGTTTCCTAAAGCCGAAAAAAGTAATCCTGGCATACTAAAACCAGAGTCAAGGTTTCTCAACAACTTCAGTGAAACTGCCTTTAACGCCCCAATCAAAGTAGACCACACACATTATCTGCACTTTAAAGACTCCAAGTGGCTGATGTCTCTTGGTTAGGGTAACCATCACATGGTGGTAAGTGCCTGGCAGCCCACTCTTCCTCAGCCTCCAAAATATTCAGAATTTATTCTCCAGATAGAAAAGTTCTCACAGCAGCACACTCAGTTACAAAAAGACCAAAAAAATTTTATTGCTTTGTGACAAGCCAGCAAACACAACTGAACAATTATAAACATGACACTTCTAAATTCTCAAATGAAATTCCAAGATCAGAATGTGCTCCTCCACTTAAACTGCATTTGTTAAAACCGAAACCCACAATTTCTGGCAGACACTTAAGTATTCTCAAGCAGAATTGATACCTAAAGAGGCAAGTAAAAACTATTATCAAACTTAGTGTCTATGTTCAATCACACAGTTCAAAAGCCTTTTATGCTTAATCCAGGCAGTGCTATTGCTGCACATTTTAAGTGACCATCCTGGGCACTTTTAAGAACCTAACACCTTTTGCTTTCTACAAACTGCAGAAAGAGCTGTCGAGAAAATTGTGCTAAAATTCAACACTGCACTGCAGCTCACACCTCATGTCTACCTCTTTCCTTATGATGGAAAATGCAGTCAGTCTGACATGGCCTGATAAAAGCTGTGGAGGCTATGCCAAATATTGTGTCATACAAACAGGAAGTCCAAATCGGTTGCTAGGCAAGAAAGGGTGATACTTCTAAATACTTCATGTTATTCTGGAAACACTAGCACTTTCCTTTCAGTGGGTGCCAAATAACTACAGATTTAGTCACCATTTTAATAATTTCAACTCAACAGCAAGAGTTACCTGGTAAATATTCTTATTACTAACAGAAAATGAGGAAGGGGAATGCCAACAAGATTTGCATGACTTGCCCCAAACTATAATTTAAAACCTGACTGTTGATTGCCATCAACGACCTGAAATTTCTTAGTCTAAAAATCATTACCAAATCAAACTAATTTTTTAATCCGGGGTTTTATCTTTCTTCCAAAGCACAGCATTTCTTTCTAATATACTAGTCAGGGTTTTGCATATTAACTCATGTGGGTGGCTTTGTACTCCAAGACCAAATGGCCTAGCTGGCTGCCAGAGAAAAGGTTTCATAGCTCAGGAATACATCACCTGACATGTTAGCTCAAGATGTGTGTGAAGGCGATTTTTAATTGCTGTACTAGCAGAATGTTAAGGCATTATCAGAAAGCAGAGGTGCTTTGAAACACTAAGCACTACCCCCTGCCTGGCAGAACCAAATGGTAAGATGTTACTAGATTCCTTACTACAAAAACTTTCCAAAATAATCCACTGAGCTTGACTTTGTAGTTTAATCTTTTATATTTCGATGGCAGTGAGAGAGAACCCGGAGCCATAACTCCCTTGGCAAAAAAATCCAACTTCTGATTTACTCGCGAAGTTTAAAATAAGGTAGGGAAAATATAAAATACGTTTTCCTTGCTTGGCAACCATTCTTTTTAATTATCTATTTTTAGATACACCTGTGTATGGATGGTTAACTTGGATATAGAAAATATCAGGCATCACATCTGGAAGAACCACAAACAAGACAATAAACTCCTCAATCAGCACATCAACAGTCAGGGCAAGCAAGAAAAGGACTTTACCAAGAGATTAACATTTCACTTTGTGACAGAACTGAAATACAGAGAAACACAGAGCAAATTCACTGAAACAACAAAGAAACGTCTGTCCGCGTAAAGGCTGTCTTTTTTAGCTCCCAAAAACGTGCTTCAGTTCTGATACTCACACCACACAACCGGTTAAGAAAATAAAGCGCAGTGCTCAGCAACTGGGCATCCTAACTACCGTAAGAGGCTCTCTGCTCACTCCCTCCTGGCACCTGCTGAGGTCAGCAAGACCAGGAGCAGGGAGGGCCTCCTATTTTTCAACACAAGCGGCTGCCGTCTCCTTATTGAAGCCCCGGATGGAGAGATCATAGACCACCTCCTCTACTTTCTTCACGTCATACTTCAAGCCGTCATAGCGCTTCCTCAGGGAGTCATTTTTCAGGTTGAGAAGGCGGAAACCGGAATCCAGCTCGTTGATGAAGGTGGAGATGTGAAGGGGCCGAGAGTAGTCTCCAGCAGTCACGCTGTTGACGGACAGCCTCGACTGCAGAGGGAAGAGAAATGGGGGCACATTACCAAGAGGCTGCTCCTTAGCTACCTTACTCCAGATCACAATGAGAAGAACCTCAGGCCTAGACTGCTACACTGACGCTCTGTCTCAAAGTACATATAATCACAGACAAAACAGGACCCCCACTGAAAATGAGACATTTGCACCAAGTAACATTTAAAATAACATCTTTTGAAAATTTCTCTTAATTTCTTAAACTGGCTATTGCAAAATGAAGTGTTTTATATCATGCAAGTGTCACCTTTACAGTTCATCGGTTGACAGAAAAAAGAAACAACCGAGTAAGCAGAGCAGTTTTGTCCTCTTTGTATCGAGACCAAATGATAACATTTCTAGAGTCCCCCTACTGAGCTGCAACTCCAGTCACCTAGCATCAGTAAGACAGAGAGGGCAGAAGAAGCTAAGTCAGTGAAACACTGCCTTGAAGAGCAGATAAGATTGATTTCGAGACCCAACTCAAGATTCTCCATCTCCATCAAATCCTCCCCACCATTCCAGGCTTCCCTCAAGTGCATTCTCAACACATTCAGTCTTAGAGACACCTCACGCTGACAAGTAATACTGATGAGGTGCTTCAAATTCACCAGTCAGGGTCTCCAACAAGCCTGAGGCAAATAGTACAGCCTGCAGTGGGCCCCAGTATCCATTCTCTCCATCCTCCTCAGTGGAGGAGTTTTCAGCACACACACCCCCGCCCTGACAGATGCCACTTTTGCCTCCCCTACAGACAAGGCACTGGAACGCTAACTAGAAGCTGTATGTACCACTTCAAAGATACATCCTTAAAGTGCGAGAGTATGCCCTCTTCCCTGTTTCCTCCTCCTACTGGCTGAAGTGAAGATGTGAACAGAGCAACAGGTCTGGAACAGAAGAGAGAACCTACAAGCCAGAAGCATCCAGAGCCAAAGGCCAAGGAATCATCACACAAGTCCTAGACTGCTTTCCTCTGAAGCAAGGACAGGCAAAAGTTTCCTTAAAGAGCCGGATGGTAAACATTTCCACCTCTGCAGCGTGCACTGTCTCTGTCACAACTACTCAACTCTGCTATTAACAGCTTTTTTCTTCTTTAGGCTTCTATAGGACAATTTCTCAGGAGACATTACTGAGATAAAGAATAAGAATAATTTAAACAGTTATACATGTAAAATGTTCTCCAAAACAATTATATGAATTAACACAGATACCAGGAACACTGTATCTTTCCACTACTCTAAAAATCATCAAAATCAAAGACTATTTTTGTCACCTTTTAAGCATTCACACATTAGTAAGCATGCACAGTCACCCCCTCATTAGAGCCAACATTCTGACGCTTAGCACACTGTTACACATATAGTGACACTCAATGATTACCTAGTGTCGGACAGATGGCTTAGAAAAGAAAGATTTCCTGAGTGTCGCTACCCATTTAAAAAACTGACATAAAGCAGAAAGATAAAAAAAGCAACCAGAAAATTACTGAGCTTACCAGTTCACTAGCAAGAATTAGAACTCCCGAGAGATAATCTTCTACATCTAGATGAAATCCTTTCTCCCGATCTGGCTCAACTAAAAAAAACATAAAAATAAAGTCATAATGTGAATGCAATTTAAGCCTAAGAATATAAAAAGATGCACATAATTTCTCCTGAACTAAGTGAAGAAAGGATGAATCTTTTAAAAATTGGTTTCTGATGTACTCAAGCAATAAAACGTTTAACTTAAAAAAAAAATTGGTTTCTGGGTTGGGCACAGTAGCCCACACATATAACCTTAGCACTTTAGGAGGCCGAGGTGAGAGATCACTTGAGGCCAGGAGTTCAAGACCAGCCTGGTCAACATAGAGCGGTTCAGTCTCTATACAAAATTTTTTTAGGTTGGGCATGGTGGCACACATGTAGTCCCAGCACTTTGGGAAGCTGAGGCTGGCGGACTGCTTAAGCCTAAGAGTTCAAGACCAGCCTAGGCAACATAGTGTCTCTACCCAAAAAAAAAAAAAAGTCAAAAAATTACCTGAGCATAGTGGCACATGCCTGTAGTCCCAGTTACTTGGAAGGCTAAGGCAGAAGGATCACCTGAGCCCAGGAGGTCAAAGCTGAGGTGAGCTGTGATAATGCCATTGCACTTCAGTATGGGCATCAGAGTGAGACCCTGACTCAAAAAAAAGCTATCTTTTAAACGGACTTCTTAATGTGTTCATACTCATGACAACTAGACCTCACTGGATTTTTTGAGTTTGCAAGCAAATTCAATTTTTCCTTTCATTCTTCTCTCAAAAAGTAATACTACCAAGAATGGTAACTAGTCATGTCAGAGAATATTTTTCTTGTAGAAGATGCATACTGAAGCATGTAAGAAGTTATAGTATCTGTAACTAACTTTCAAATTGTTTATAAACACACATGTACAGGCAAAATGAGGAGACTAAGCAAGTGGTAATTCTCAGCTGGAGTGTAAACAGGTATTCACTGTACTATCCTTTCACCTTTCTGTAGGCTTGAAATTGTTAAAAACGAAAATTCAATGCCAGACGCAGAGGCTCAGCCTATAATCCCAGCTCTTTGGGAGGCTGAGGCAAGAGGATTGCCTGAGCCCAGGGGTTCAAGACCAGCCTTGGAAACTTAGTGAGACCTTGTCTCTACAATAAATAAAAAAATTTGCTGGGTATGATAGCACATGCCTGTTGTTCCAATTACTCGGAAGGCTGAGGCAAAAGAACCGCCTGAGCCCAGCGGGTCGAGGCTGCAGTGGCCGTGAACATGCCACTGCACCTGGGCAACAGAGTGAGACTCCAAATCAAAAAAAAAAATTTTAATTTAAAAACTAAAAGTAACATCTAAGCACAATGAGCAAGCCACTGCATATTTTTAGTTTTTGTGTTTCCAAGTACAAATGGCTCTCTGTACCAACTAAGTACAGATCAAAAATATAAGGAAAAGTTGGGTGCAGTAGCTTGTGCCTGTAATCTCAGCACTTTGGGAGGCCGAGGGGAGAGGACTGTCTGAGCCCACGGGTTCAAGACCAGCCTGGGCAACATAGCGAGACATTGTCTCTACAATAAGTCAAAAAATAGTCAGGTGTGGTGGCACATGCCTGTAGTTCCAGCTACTTGGAAGGCTGAGGCAGAAAGATCACCTGAGCCCAGCTGGCCGAGGCTGCGGTGGCCACAAGCATGATGCTGCACTCCAGCCTGGGCAACAGAGTAAGACTCCAAACTCAACAAAAAATAAAAATAAAAATAATACTTCAACAATTTACAAAATACAAATTTTACAAACAATAGAGGATAACAACTGTTTGCATAACATTTATCATAACTGTATCAGGTATTATAGGTAATCTAGAGGTGACTTAAGGTATACAGGAGGATGTGCACAGATCACATGCAAACACTACACCAGTTGTATCAGGGACTTGAGCATCCACGGATTTTGGTATGGGGTGGAGGGTCCTGCAACCAATCATCCTTGGATACCAACCAGTGAGTGTAAGTGGTTTTCTAGTTAGTTCTTGTTTAAATAAAGAGTAAGCACAACAAACAGCCCTTTCCACCAAAAACTAAGTTACCACGCCTGATTCTGCAGATCCCACTAATGAAGACACTTACTGCCAAGAATTTCTGTAACTGCTTCTCGAGTCACTAGTGTTTCTGTTTCCAAATACACAACAAACGCTGCCAAGAAGACCAAGCGCTGCAACACAAACCTCCAGTGCTCATGAAATCTGCATGAAAGTAAGCAAGTTTAGGCTGTGAGGCTAGGGATCTTCAGAGAGATGGGTTTAGTACAGTCATGTCCAAACAATTTAGAAATGGGATACTTTTACAAATAAAATCTGATGTGAAAAGCCAATATTTCATAAAACATTTAAGAGCAATACGACATTCATATACAGTAGATGGATTTAGTATAAATTTTACAAGTTCACATTTATAACAATTATTTAATATAACTTTAATAAATGAGGAGTATGGCCTAATTTTGATGAATATCAAAATTTGCAACTGAAGATTATGGATGACAAGGGCAACTGAGCTTTAGAAGTTTAATTAGTAAGAACAAAGATACTGCTTTGAGAAAAATAAACATTTGCAACTAAAGATTGATGACAACTGCAACTATATATCAGCCTCAACAGCTAACTTATTCCTACGTCTTGATTTGAGTGTAGGGTATCAAGAAAATTCTGATTCACAAAATTACCATCTGCAATCACTAAACAAATAAACTTAAAACCTCAGTATACTGAGCTAGAAGCCTGAAAAAAGAATAGAAAATTTTACTACCCCTGGATATTTATGCTATGGCTTCTGATTTTCAAATGCAGCAACAAATTCAAAAAAAATTCTCAACATATAGCAGGTCAAACAAAGCTTCCTGAGGGTCATATCCAGCTACAAGACAGCCTATGTGTGTGACCTCCAGAGTAAACAGTCTCTAAAGACCCTACCAGTTCTATCGTCCTACCTTGGTGCTTCAGTTATTATCTTATAGCAAGGTACTTTTTCTGTAGAGTCAGGTAGTAAATATTTTACTCTTTGTGAGCTACTTTCACTCTGTCACATACGTATTCTTTTTTTTTTTTTTTGAGTCAGAGTCTCACTCTGCTGCCCAGGCTGGAGTACAGCGACATATCACAGCCTCTGCAGCCTCAACCTGCTGGGCTCAGGGGATCCTTCCGCCTCAGCCTTCCAAGTAGCTGGAACTACAGGCTTGTACTACCACACCCAGTTTAATTTTTTATTTTTGTAGAGACGAGGTCTCACCAAGCTGCCCAGGCTGGTCTTGAATCCCTGAGCTTAGGCAATCCAATCCTCTCGCCTCAGCCTCCCAAAGTGCTGGGATTACAGGCTTCAGTCACTGCGCCCAGCCTACATACATATTCTTTTTTATTTTTATTTATTTATTTATTTGTTTTTGAGTTGGAGTCTCACTCCGTCACCCAGGCTGGAGTGCCATGGCACACTCACAGCCACACTAGCATCGACCTATTGGGCTCCAGCAATCCTTCTGCCTCAGCCTTCCAAGTAGCTGGAACTACAGGTGCGCACTACCACACCCAGCTAGTTTTATTTTATTGTAGAGACGAAGTCTCACCAAGTTGCCCGGGCTGGTTTCGAACCCACGGGCTCAGGCAATCCACTCACCTCGGTTTCCCAAAGTGCTGGGATTACAGGCTGAGCCACTGAGCCCGGCCCACACACATATCCTTATTTGGGTGCTTTTCTTTCTTTCTTTTTTTTTTTGTTAACAGCCCTTTAAAATATAAAAGTAATTCTTGGCTCACAGAAGTAGCAGGCCCCCAGGAGGCTGCCAAACCTTGCCTTAAAGCATCTTCTCATGAGGTTATACTACCCACCCCTCAACATACTAGTTCTATTTACTGACTATACATGTGTCCCTTTTTTTGGAGTCAGGGTCTCATTCTGTTACCCAGGTACCCAGTGGCATGATCACAGCTCACCACAGCCTCAATTCTCTGGGCAGAGGCAATCCTTCCACCTAAGATTCCCAAGTAGTTGGGACTATAGGCATGCGCCACGACATCTGGCTTTTTTTCTTTGTCTTTTTCTTTTTTTTTTTGTAGAGATGAAGTCTTGATACGGTGCCCGGGCTAGTCTCAAATCCCGGGCTCGTCTCAAATCCCGGGCTCAAGTGATGCTCCTGCCTCAGCCTCCCAAAGCGGTGGGATTATAGGTGTGAGCCACCATACTAGGCCTTATATATGTGTCTTAATAGAACATCCTTTTCAGTAAGAAAATGAAAGTAAGTCGAAATTCTTGATTCTTATTTGTCACAGCTTTCCAATACTTAGACGCAGTTTTTCTTGTTTAAGATCTATAAAATCAGGGTAAATTTTACCATCCATGTTTCACAATTGTGACTGGCAACCTTTTCCTTCTCTACTGATACATAAAATGAAGGTGTATCTTAAAATTAACAGTGTTGTAAATTCAATAAGATATGGCATAAGATATTGGTTGACTATGTATGTCACTTGGCATTGAAATTCAAGCTCTGAGGTAAAACTCAGTTCCATTATATATTTGTATATACCAGTATGTATTACCACCTTATCTTATAACCTTAATAGCATAACTATAGTTCATCCTATTTCACACAAAACCTGAATATAGCAAATCTTTTCAATTTTGACCTTCATACATTTTCTTTTTTGCTTTTTCACTGCAAAATATGACATTTCTTGAAAAATTTTTCAAAGTAAAAAGAAAAAAATAAAATCACCAATTTTGTCACCTCCATTATCAGTTTATTTTTGTTACTTCTTCTACAGAAGAATGTTTACCTCGTTTTAAGCAACCATTCAGAACATATAATTTTTCTGCTTTCTTTTTAAATTAACGTCATAAAATGATGCTACTTTTCTTACAAACCTGTAATACTGTTCAGCAGGGAACTTGGTCTTCAGAGACGTTAAATGTGTTTTTACTGTACCAAAGTGTTCTCGAGCTTTCAAGCACCTCTTTGGAACTGGTCACAAAACATAATGGAATGTGATAAGAAAAAGTTTACCAAATTTCAAACACAGATCTCACTTAATAATCTATATAGTCTATCTGAAAACCTTACAACCAAATGCATACACAGCTCTAGTCTCAAAACATTATCTCTAGTTTCTCTATTGATTAACCATACTGTTTGAAACTTACTGGTTAAAAAAAAAAGAGGAAGAAATTTTGAGAAAAATAAGATTAACCATACTGAAAAATAAACAATCCAAAACTTGCTGCGGAAATGGGATGTGTTAGGAAACACACAGGTAATTGGTAAGGTGTCATAAACAACCTCATCCTTAAAGGGCTATGCACCAGCTGCTATTCCTATTCACTGCTCAGAGGATGGCTAAAATTTGACTGCTTCTAGCAGACATATTGGTCAAAAAGAGCTTTACCAATTATTCATCATGAGGATGACCAACTCCACATCAACTGAGAAAAATGACTTGCCTATGACACCTTTTCTACCTGAAAATATATTTCAGCTCTTTTAGCTATTCTGGCTACACCTCACAATGAAGTTTCCAAGTCTAAACTTGACATTTTTGATTTTCATTCAAGGGGCTGACTGTAAATGCATTAATTTGAGAAAATGTTATACAGTTCACCTCATATCTGCAAATACATATTAAAAAGTATTCAATCCTTGAAAAGCTTGGAGTCAAACACACAAAAAAAGAGTCAAATAAAAGTTACTAGATACACAAGAGTTATTAATAACAGCAGAATTCCATCACAATGAAAACATTCCTATTTAAACCACATTATGTGGAAGTGAAAAATCAACCAAAACACAAAGAATATTGTAAATCTATAAAATGATCAAATCACCTACTTCTTCCATTTTTACTCACCATAAAGCACAATGAACATTTTTCATAATAGAACATCTTCTGGATAGAAATTAATTCTCTAAATAAGAGACTGACACATTGGATAAAAAAAAACCTTCAAAATCAAAACAAAGAACTTACTGTCCTGAAACCCAGCACCTTGATGGACCCCTTGCAGTAGAGTTAAAATCTCTCGAGCCGTTTGTTCTAAACTCTGCACAACTTTTCGGATTTCCTAGAGAGAGTTAAAAATCAAAATCAGATAAACTCAACATAAATATTTTCACAGACTCATGCAAAACACACCAAATAGCACATTTGATTTATCGTACCTTCACATACATTCAAATCATCCTCACAAGAAACTAAACTTGTACAAAAAATCCCCAAGTTTGGTTGAATCCCAACTTTTCCACTTATTTTCTCTGAGACTTCAGAAAGTCACTAAAAAGTCTCAGATTCCTCAGGTAGCCTTCAAAGGATAATACTATCCACCCACCCCAACTATACAATTGAAACACTACACAATGGATGGCAAGTACAAACGCAATTTATAAAATGAAGCGACAAATGCAAGGATTGAGTATTTTTTCATCAATTCATTTCACAAATATTCACTGAGCACAGTTATGTGGTAGGCATTGTGTAAATATCAGGAAACCAAGCAGACTGTCCCTTCCCTCTGGCAGCTTAACATAATGGGGGAGACAAAAATTTTGTTTAATGTTAATCATTACACGTGAAACAGCT
>CAUYQG010229763.1:0-29748 GCA_963574415.1 Tarsius wallacei
GCGCTACCACACCCGGCTAATTTTTTGATTTATTGTAGAGATGAGGTCTCGCCAAGTTGCCCAGGCGGGTCTCGAACCCACGGGCTCAGGCAATCCACTCACCTCAGCCTTCCAAGGCGCGGGATTACAGGTTGAGCCACCGAGCCCGGCAACTGAATTATTTTCAGGGGTGGAATAACAGATTTTTTTTTACTTTCTTCTATAATTTCCTTATTTTAAATAATTTGATAATTGGTTTTATGGGGCCATGCTCAGTGGCTCATGTCTGTAATCCCAGCACTTTGGGAGGCGGAGGTGAGAAGACTGCCTGAGCTCCGGGGTTCAAGACCAGCCTGGGCAACTTGGTGAGACCTTGTCTCTACAATAAATCAAAAAATCAGCCAGTGTGATGGCACGTGCCTGTAGTTCCAGCTACTTGGAAGGCTGAGGCGGATGGATCGCCTGAGCCTAGCAAGTGGAGGCTGCGGTGACTGTGAGCATGCCACTGCGCTCCAGCCTGGGTGACAGAGTGGGATTCCAACTCAAAACACACACACACACACACATACACACACAAACCCAAAAATGGGTCTCAAAGTATATCAGTGGGAATTTAGAAGACAACAAAAAGAACATCTAACATTTATTAAACATTTTACATGTACCAATGTTCTAAGAATATTGTACATATTAGATAATTTAGTCAGCAAAAGCGAGAAGACCACTTTGTAAGGGACTATAGGATCTTAGATTAAAGAAGTAATAAAAAGATTTCCCTGGAAAAATAAAAATATGGCTAGGATGTCCTCAGAAATGATGAATAAAAGTTTTATAATTTTGTATTATGTAATTTTCAATGAGAAAACATGAAAATTTTATATGAAAAATACTCCCTTGATTATATGGGAATAAACATTTGTTAGACTGGGAAAAATCTAGTAGAGTTAAAAATAAAAATTACATTGGGAAGGATGTTATATATTCATACATTCTTATATTCACACACTATTTTATATATTCTCATAGTCTTTTAACAATATCAATGAATTGGAATTAAGTGTACGAAACAATGACCTACATGTAATATGACTAAAAACAGGCACTTACAATTCAAAGCATATTACATGTAAATCTTTAACTTCTAAACATCAAATTCTGGTTTTTTTCCTTTCTGCTTCTGGCACCTACTGTGAACAAAACATTCAACCCACAGCCACTATGGAGCACTTGCTAAGTGTAAAGTACTATCAAATGTACTTTAAAGACTAAAGGATTGAGTAAACTACCTTCATTGTAACACGACAGAGGTAAGTGTCTAACAAAGAAAATCTTTTAGTTTAGAAACTAAACCCCACTAAATGAGATTCAAAACACAAATGTCCACAGAAATTTTATAGCAATATTGAAGTATACTATATATTCTGAAAGAAGATAAAACTTTTAGGAGGGCTCCAAAAAATGTTATAGTGTAGCAGAAAAAGTCCTGCACATAAAACCAAAAGACCTATAAATTAGGTATGGACTCTCAGGCAAGTCAGTTATTCACATTGAATTGCATTTTCCTTAATTATAATATGAAAATAATGTTGTCTTCACTTCCTTATAAATGTATTTAATATAAAAACATATCAAAGTAAGATGATAAAATATGATTCAATGAGACACTATTACTGTTATAAGAAAATTAACATATAAAATAAAACAACATATATGTGTATATATATATACACACACACACACATACATATGTATATATAAATAATACATAAGGTAGGAGAAAAGTTGGATCCCCAGATATGCAAAGCAATCATTAAATAAATACATCTGTCCTGATAATCTTCTATCACATCTAACAAATGGTCTGGTGGTCAAGTTTGCTTCTCAATGGAAAAGAAAGCAATACATTTCAAGGTTGCACTTTACCTAGTCATAAATTCCTCAAACTTTGAACTGGTAAGGTTAAGGCTGGACCAGTGTGTATCTGCCACGGGTTTGTGCTCTGGAGGGCCCAGGTATGCAAGAAGTGTTGCCATCTTATCAAAAGGTCGTCTTCCAACAGCTTTATGATCCCTAGACACAGCAAACTACTTAGAAAAAAGAGGAGCAGTTCACATTTAGCAGTAGACATTTCTTTAGATTGCCCTTGGCTGCTCTTCTTTTAATTGTCAGTTGGTGGTCCCTGATTTGTAAAAGGCACCAGAAGGACCTTAGGTCATGCCCACATCTATTTCAATCCATTAACAATTCATAAAGGATTAAAATGCCCTCTCTTTTAAACTCTCATCTCCTAATTGCTTAGCCTTAGCTTCATGGGCTCCTACCTTTTCCATCAATGTGCAAGTCATTCTTATTGGCATTTAAAAATAATCTGGACCATTCTACCTTTGTAAAGAACTCCTCATACATAGGGATTTGGGCTCTTTACAAGCCTATATGAAAGGACAGCAAGTAATTTACGTTACAAGAGACTGCAACAACAGCTAATGAAGCAATGCCCAAATTTAACAATTTCAATTACTGAGTACTTTCTATATAAAGCTTTATCTGCATGTACTTAGAGTATCACAAATGAGTTTATTATAGAATTAAAACACTGGCAATGTTTTAATTATTAAATTCCTAAGATTTAGCTGTTCTTCAGATTCAATGCCAACAATATTGGACCATCTAGTAAATTTAAATTTTTCTGTGTTTTATTGCATATTATGTTTGACAGTTTGCAAACCAAAAACAACCCAAGGGGCTGGCTAATTTGTGACTTCTTAACTTGACGTAAAACAAACAAACAAAAAATCAGTAGCACCTAGGTGGGCTTGTTGACTGATCATTTAATATGACAAATTTTGCCCATATATATTTTTAAAAGAGTCTACCTTTCGCTTTCCAAATCATAATTCTTACTCCAAGAAGGTGCAAAGTAAAAAGCACTATTCATGACCAATAACTTTATGAATATAAATTTAAGCTGACAGTGTTCACTGTCCCTATGACTAGGAAATCTTACCTGTTGCTGGAAAGATACTGGCCAATTTTCTCTTGATTGTTCCAGAGTAGACGATGTAAAGCAAGCACATTGCCATCACTGATGAAGGAAAGACTATGATTTACTGCATCACTTGTAGGACAATCAGATGCTATATCAAGGAAAAACCTTCAAAAATGCAAAGCCATTAGAGTTTTCAACACCTGATACACTCATACCTATGTCTGATCTAAATTTATATGAAGTAACTTTGTGAAGTAACTGAGATTACACATAAGGAGGGCTTGTTCTACACAATGTGACGTGTCATTAGACAAAGCAAAGACAAGAAGAAAGTTGGCTTTCCATTTCTGACACCTGGCTTCAGCTTTAGGTAGGCTCTGGAGTTAGAGAACAACAAAGCTTAGATGGATAAGACTCTGGAGAAAAGCTAGTATTTTACTGGTAAGGAAATGGAGGCCCAGAAAAGACAAAAACCTCCATAAAGCTATACAGCCTGTTATGTCAGACCCAGGATCAGACCTTTGAGTCTTTGAATTTTCTATGGGTAGTCAGTCTGCTATAAAATGAATCCTATGCTGACATTCACTATGGTTTGTAGTCTAGCAACATACCTACCTTATAAATTCCAATTTCCCTAACAGAAAAAGTCAGTAACAACCATGATGGTGATAAACTGGAAGACAGAGTTGTACAAGGCTAACTTAGATGATGAGATTAGATTCAAACTGTGTGAAAAGTAGAATACTGGACATTAACTTAAATTTACAAAGCACTTTCTCGTGAATTATCTCATTTGTTTCTCTAAAAACAACTCTAGTTTATAGACAAACTAGGTATGGAAATCAAAATCTAACAGAAAACTTTCAAAAAATCATAAAGTTCAGTTACTCATGAACAAAATCTTATGTGTTTGCATTACTTGGCTTAAAGAGCAACTTTTTTGTTCACATGAACTTTCAAATTTAAGCATCATAAATATTCTAACATCAAAAAAATTCAGGTTATATACTATTATCCATTATCCATACAGAAACATGCATAATTTGGTTTCAATCTTTAATAAATAAATCTTTTCCTTCTTCCTTTTCCCTATATTGTAGCAACCTCAAATCCTTTATTTTACTAGATATGTAAAAAAATCCTTATTAGTTTTTTAAGTATGGAAATCACTATCAAATTATAAAGTATAATAACGTATTTTATAGTAAGATAAGACAAACCATGTTTTGACCTAGAGAGGGAAGAGGATTAAAAAAAAAAAAAAAAAAAAAAGCTACACACAGGAGCTTCATGTAGACCAGGTACACAGACCAAGGTGAAATTTAAAATATTTGGATCAAACAGAGCAATTAACTAAGTGGCAGGCGGCTTACCTTCGTGCTGCATCAAAGTTGCTTTTCACGAAATCATTAAAAGGCCGCATATGCTCTTCTTTTGTGAAGAGAACATGATTGGCAATACTCTGAAGTATCTAAACATTAAAACAGGATTATAAATAATCAGATGAGTTACTGTATGAAGCCTATACATGAATGTATTCGTTAAAAACATAAATTTTTCTCACTGATATAATTTCTGCTGGTAGTTAAAATTAATAATTTCTCATTCTAGAAATTATTCTAGGTGTTGTTTATGCACTTCCCAAATATGATTATATTGATGCATAAAAATACATACTAAAAATTTGTAATGCCTTTTAAAATAAAAAAATCCTATAATCTACATTCCAGTCTCTATGTCAGAATTTCCAGAATGATTACACAGAAGACTATCTTCAGAATACAGGACATTTGCTAGAATATTTTCCCATAATAATAAGGCCCATCAGGTACCATCAGGCACCAATCTAATGAATTCCTTTGTAATATAAACAAAATAAAACAAAGCACATAACTGCAAACCATAGGGCACTTCAAGAGGAAGTTCTGTGAGTATGAAAAACTAAAAATTTAGATGGAAGGGGAATTTAATATAGCTAGATTATAAAAATAATTCACCTTTGACATTAACTTCAAGCCCCTTTCGATTCTAGGTGGTGGCTTTTTATCTAAAATCCCTGCTTCATATGGTGAGACAATGGCAGGATTGATAAATCTGAGGAACATGGCACTTCCTACTGCACCGATGCTGTTCTGAGGGAAACGTTGGCTAACCACCTAAAAACAAGGAGTTGAGAATTGAGAATAAAATCTGAATTAAAATAAGAAAAGGGGAAGGAAGAGCTTGAAGGTCAAACTTTGCATAAAACTTTAAGTCAATCAATCTTCACGAATGATACATTTCTATTTTTTCTCCATTTCCCAAAATATCAGAAAATAAAGTTTACCCTCATGTCTAGTCTTGCATCATACTAAAGCACAATTAAGGTATCTCAGAGGGAAGAAAAACCTCATGGGTGAGGTGGGAAGAAGAAACCTGAAAGAAGATCTTCATTGTGTTATCACTGTTTATGCTGTAAGCTTGATGAGTAATGAAAATACACCAAATTTTCATACGAAGATGATCACATTTTACTAAGATTAATAGACATGAAAGTATGGTCAACTCTTACAAGGTGAGGCTAAGTTTTCAACAGCACACCCCTGAAACATCCTATACCTAATGGTAAATATTTACATTTTGTTGTGTACCAGGTATGATTGAATTTCTTGAGAAAAATGCTTACCGTATACAAAATAATTTTTTTGCTTAGATTCCTACTGAGAGGAAAAAAACTTACTTACAAGTAACGTTACTGCCAGCTCCTTTTCTTCACCAGCATACTTTATAACATAAGGACCTACCTATTATTTAAACCATGAAGGAACAGGAATTCTTGGGAACCTAAAAGAAAAAAGGATCCCACCAAAAAAGAGAATCCCTATGTCTACCTCAATTTATAATTCTTTCAAATACAAATATTAAAGATTCAAGAAATAGTCGCCCAACCTGAAAAGCAATGTGAAGCCAATATTTGAATGGATTTATTTTCTTTTCATAAAACATTTTCCATTGAAGATAAAGTATTAGGTACATTAGATTGGGAAAAGTGTTATGAAACTGACTCAGCTTCCATCTTTTTCCCAGTGCCTCCTGTTTTAAGTCACGTTAACATATAAAAGTTACATTATTCTGGAATTTATATTTAATATATCCTATGCACAAATATTTATTTTTTAAAAACACACATGTAATGTTTTAATCTCTACAACTACTCTTGCTTAGTGTGGCTAACTGCTGTTAAAAGTAGCAGTGACTACAATGGCAAAGCTGTGGCACTTCACTCAATATTCTGGGATTCCAGGAATAAACCTACATTTTAAATTTATGTGCAGAATTTCACGTAACTAATTTTTCCACAATGCTTCAATAAAGTCATACTTCCTGTCATGAATTCATAGAGCTCACTCACCTCAGATTAACTCTGGAAAGAATAGGACTAGTTCATTTTATCCTATTTCCATTTAGTGCTTCATGTGGCCCACATTTTAAATGTGTTTTTATCCACTGCCTGGTATCTCAAAACAATTTTCTATCATCTCTGATAGGAAGTTAGTAAAAATAAGATTTTGGAGAACGAAATATTTGTAAGAGGTAAGTTATAACTAATATAGTCTCCCCTTCACCTACACTGCACACACAGTTCAGGAAGCTTTATGTCACATACTTTGGGTGCTTGTTGCATGAAGAGCAACCGTACACTTAAAGATGAAACTGGTTAAGGCGGTTAAATACAGATGCTTCAGTAGAATGGCTTTAAAACCAAATGCTGCTTATTTTTAGCTGAAATATATAAAATAGAATTAAATATAGGATTTTCAGCTAAAACTATAGAAAGATAGACTTAAAATTTCAAGTGCTTCTACTATTCCAGTACAGTGTTTAACCTTAGGGACTAGGAACCTCTTTGAAATCTGAGAAAAGGTCAGAAAAATGAACATATGCATCTACACAGACAAAATTCTTCATATAACTTCAGAGTGCCTATAGACCACCTGTGGGTCTGTCAAAATTCCCAAAATTGCAACTGTGGGTCTGTCAAAATTCCCAAATTTTAATTTAAAAACAGATAAAACATCAACAAACCTACAAGAGAGAAGGGACTTAGAAACTGCCTTTTTTTTTTTTTTTTGAGATGGGGTCTCATTCTGTCACCCAGGTTGGAGTACAGTGGTACAATCACAGTTCACTGCAACCTCAGACTCCTGGGCTCGCATGAACCTCCTGCCTTGGCCTCCCAAAGTGCTGGGATTACAGGTGTGAACCACCATGCCCAATCAAAAACTGCTTTATATTTCATTTTAGATAGATTGTTCTAAAAGAATTAGTGCTTAATCAGTTTAACCCATTAAAATCCTAAAGTGGCTTTTAAAAAGCTAAAGCCATAGTTTGGTTTTCAAAGAACCAGTTAGTTTATAAAATATTAACCTATTGTGGAAATAGCTCATAAAAATCAGTAACTTGAAGAGTTCATTCAAAATATACTTTTTTTTGACTAGTCAAGTGAAGCATGGGAATGCAGAAGGAACAAGGAAATTTGTAATTGGTTGTGATCCATTATTCAAAATACATTTTTTTGAAAGTAGCTATTTTATGGTTTTCTGTAGGACAGGAAGTTTTAAAGTGTGACTTACATTTATACCTGATTTATACTTAAAAGTATTCAGCATCTGAATTTAATGACAAGCTGAGTGAATTATTTCTCAAAAGGAGAATATTGTAACACTTACAAAAAATACTTATAATTTTACCATCTTCAAAAATAATTCACGTCAAAACCCAAAGTTCCCATACCTCAGGAACACACATTGTTTCATGTATCATATAAATATGTATCTCACTGATGGTAGAATCAATATATTTTTGGAACCAAAAGCTGATTAAAAAACAGTCCGTAAAAATACTGTATAACAAGTTTCATGCGTAACTTTATAAAAGAACTGCTTTTTCATTCACCACTAATTAACATAAATGTAATTTTACTTCATTATATACATACACATACTCAAGTGCTTTTTTTAATCCATAAAAATCTAATTTTGATCCAAAAGACATTTTGCATAAAAGGTCAAACTGGGCCATCTATGTGTTGAGACCAGTCAACAGGCAAATGTGCCCTTTATTTCCCATGGTGAAAGCTAACTATAACAATGCAAGAGCATCACTACCCATACATAATTAATTACTGAAAATTCTCCCTGAGTTAGGCAGACAGTTACCTTCCAAAGTAAGTCTAATTACACATTATATGGTTGAGTATAATAAACAGTTATCAGTAATATGACTACACAGCAACACAGCAGAAGCCATCCCAATCCATGATACATATATCCCAAAAGAAAACCAGCTTGCTCTTAAAAGAAAAGATCATTAGATTTTGTTACAGCAAACAACTCCATAAACAACACTTTAAATTTATAATGACTATACTGTACTTTGGGATGTGCTCTAAAATATCTCAAATTACCACTCAGATTCCCCTTGTTCCCATGAGGAGCTCATATCACCTGTGCTGAGAAATATATTCCAAAACTTAATGTTACCCAGAAACTAAAAAAAAAAAAAAAAAAAAAAAAGAAAAAAGAAAATAACTCTAGTAGGGGGAAAAAAAAAACATTTCAAGAAACAATTTTAGACAAAATCTTAATAAATAAAGCAATGTTAGGAAGGCTAGAAACATGCTCTAGAAAAACACAGAAAGCCTGAATTTTAATTTAAGTGATATAGTAACACAAGGCATTAGTATAACACTGAACAAAAGGGTTAGAAACAGCAAATTAATTCCAACAGTGATGGTGTATATTATGTTAAGCCCACATACGCTGAGAATTAGAAGGCTGAAACATTAGAAAGAAATGTCTTTGTTAAACAAGAAGGCCATCCAATCCATTTGTTCACAGCTGATTAAATTTACTTAACATACTTAACTTAAAATCTCAAATGAACACAATAAAAGTATACGTCTATAAATTTTAATTTTAATGTTGTTCTGAGTTCAAAACATATATTTCTGTTTAAAACTTAGACAATTTATATGTAAAGTTTAGAAACTTTTATGTAAAGCTCAGGCAAGGAAAAAACATGAAACCAGATGAACATTACATTCTAAATTATACCTTTTTAAGATAACTACCTACCTTCCTTCTAAAGTTTTCTGTACATGTTTCTCTACAATTATTTGGATTATATAAAAAAAAGACAGGACTCAGCCTGATGAGGATACATCACACTGACAGATAATGGCAAATTTAAATGAATGCATGCTATATTTTAGACAAATTTCATTCAATAGAAGAAAATAATTATGGCTGTCATCATTTTCTTCCTTTTAAATAAATTAGGGCAAGTATCATGTTTGCAAAATGAGGTGTTTCTCTACAAATATGGACTCACTGGATTTTCCTTTGTTTCAAAAGCACTGTGCTTTTATCATTTACCTCAGATTTTCTCTGAGGTCAAGTGCTTGTACCATTAGAATTTCGATAATCTAAGCACGAATATCTAAATTCTGTCTGAGACTGTCTAGATAAAAATAGAAGAAGTAAAAAAAAAAAATTAGCAACTTTTAGGTAAGATTTAGAAAGTGACACTTTCCCATCATATACTTCTAACAATTAAGAAACACTTTCACCTCTAGGAAAAGAAACCACTCACATTACCTGCAAACAAGAAGCAAGAATGAAGAGAGTCAGCATTTCCTAAGGCCTTGAAATTAAGTTTCTTTTGCGTTCATTTATAATTTAAAAAACAATAATAAAATTAGACCAAGGATATTCAATGCAACAAATGCCCACAAAATGCCTTTGGGATAAATCAAACCAAAGGAACACAGAGAATGTTTCAATGTAACTTAATTCCAGGGTTAATTGAAATGAAAGCTATTTTGTGCCAGAATTAGTAGAATGATTTTACAGTGAAGGTCAAATAGGCTGAAGTGAAGATGTTCTTAACAAACAGCAAAAGATTTTTGTTTTGCTTTGAAAGAAAACAGCTAATAAAAAGTTCTCCAAACTTACTGATTTTTTGTTTTCCTTTTTTTCTTTTACTGTAGCTTTATTCAGTAGGGAGTGGCAAGTTGCCTACAGAACAGAGATGAGCACAAACAAGTCACAGCACCGACTACATACAGCAACAAAAACAATGTTGGCTTGCACATAAAATTACACGATAAAATGTAACACAAATGGAATCAACAAAAAATTAGAAATCAACTGAATTTTGAGGGATGGATTTTAATTCTGGGTTTTAATTTTTATTACATTTTTAAGCCAAGCACTAAAACAGTAAGAATGTTGAGACCCAATCATGTCTACTATTTCTGGCTATAAATCACAGAAAAGCTCTCCCAAAGTAAATTTGAGGTTGTTAAATATTTACATTTTAGTTAATTCCTAGCTTTTGATATATTTTATGTAAAACATTCATTACAAGTAGATCACACACTAAAAGTATTTGTGTCTACATTTTTTTGTGATATGTAAAATATTTCTCTGTGTATCCTTCAATTGACTTAAAGTTCTTTTTTCAATGTCTGGCATTTAATTAAAATCTTATTGACTAAAGAAATAAAATTTGGCTAAATATGATAGAAAAATTCACTTTAGAGGCTCTGAATTAAAGATCTCTCTCTAAAAAAGATTACTCTTAAAAATTCATGTTTTTCAATGTTTGCAGGCTACTTCTGGAAATTATTCTAATCAGAGGAGGTTAAAAGCTCTGCAACATTTGGGAGAAGAATGTTATCAGCTCAACTTGAAAAAAGCATTAATTAATAATATTAAAGTGAAGAAACTGCAGAGAAAATTACAGAATAAAACTATAAGCCTGCTTAAAACTTTGTACATGTTACAGTTGACCATTTATCAGAATGTCTCAAAAAAAAAAAAAAAAAAAGAGTCACCTAAAAAAAACTCCACAGAGACATACTGGTTTTATCTCCCAGAGTTCCTTCTAGACTAAAGAGTTCTTTCAAAATTAAAAGATTCCCAACTGAACTAAACTGGTAGAACAATTATTTTTAAAATATTTTAAAAACCAAATTAGAATTCTTTAATCCACGATACATGGTGTTTCATTCCAGGAATTCTGGGCAACCAGCACCATAATTCATAACTTGGGCTTAAAGTAAGTTAGTTTAACATCTGTCTGTCTGTCCACCCGTCCATCCGTCCATCCATCCAACCACCCATGCAGTCATCCATCCATCCAGTTACTGTGTACCTACATGCCAGATACCATTCTAGACACTGGGAAACAGCATTAAAACAAGAAGACAGCCGGGCATGGTGGCACGTGCCTATAGTTCCAGCTACTTAGAAGGCAGAGGCAGAAGGATCGTCTGAGCCCAGCAGGTTGAAGATGCAGTGGCCATGAGTGTGCCATTGCACTCCAGCCTGGGACAGAGTAAAATTCTGACTCAAAAAACAAAACAAAACAAAAAAACAAAACCAAGACATGGTCCCTTGTCTGACAGAGCTTTGGCTCAAACTTTAGACTATATATAAAAGCAATAACCATATATTAACAAAAATACAGTTTTATATATTTTTTTCAGTTATGGTATACAACTACCATTTATAGCCTTAAACTTTTGTATAAACTACTTCAACTTAAAGAAGCAGATTTACTGGGAAAAGATGAGATTTATTTAGAATTATAAGTTAGTTCTTTCTCAGAATTCTCTAACTATGATATAAGAGATTATTTTCTCTTTATCCCAAAACTATCACGATGAAAAGTGGAAACAATCATAAGAAAATGACTTCATTATAAATCTGACATATGGTCACAGCTAACTATTCCTATATAACTTTAGTCTGGTCTACTAAGTAAGTAAGGTGCATAAAGTAATAGAATTGGTAAAGTTCGGGGAAGTTTATTAGCTAGCAATATACTCACTTAGCTTTCAAAATTTTCCCAACAGGTCCAAAGCAGGAACCATGTTTACTAGAGAAACACACACACACACACACACACACACACACACACACACACACAATCGACTACTATTCTTTTCAACAGAAATTAAAAGTACAAATGTACTGTTATGTTACTGCCAAGGTCAAAAAGGCAAGAAAAAGCCAGAAGAGGGAAGATGAATAAAAACAAAAAAGGAAAAACTAGGTTTGGAAGGATACTCAATGAAAGAATATCTCCAAATCAGGTTTTTTTCTTTCTTTCTAATTAGTGAATATAAAATTTCCTGTTATCAGTTATTCATTAAAACAAAACAAAGCCTTATTTAACAGCAGAGCATATCCTTACTCCATAGCACTCTACTCTCCACCAATGTTAAGTTTACCTGGTACTTCAAAACAATGCACTGATACATTTCAATAATGTTTTTAAAGATAACAATTTTATGTGAAATTTTAATATGATAACTCAGGTCTGTTATTAAGATTATAAAGTGCTCTAAAAAGCACAACACATACTGGTTAATAAGCTACCAATTATCACCTGGCTCTGTTTTCTGTTTCCACTATTTTCTTCCCTAACTATGAAAGCTGGCAAGAATCTTGTTTGCTTGGATGGAATGGGGAAATTTATTCCTTTATTAAATATTTCCTAAGTACTTACTACATGTCAAGCCCTGTTCCTTTTATATTATCAATATCATGGCATCACATTGGTCTCCAAGTTTGCTGATGATGCAAAAAGATTTTTCTTTAGGATGACAATAATATGAAGTTTCTACTAAAATCTATTAGACCATGTAATCATATAGTCAGTCCCCTACCCACTTTCAACCAGATAAAGTCAAAGCCACTGTCATTTTAGAAACCCATTTGCTCTCTGAAACCAGTTACTAGTTACTAAGTCAACCCAAAAACTAATTGCTTGTTTCTATCTATCTATCTATCTATCTATCTATCTATCTATCTATCTATCTATCTATCTATCTATCTATCTACCTACCTACCTATCTATCTATCTACCTACCTACCTATCTACCCATCTATCCATCCATCCATCCATCCATCCATCCATCCATCCATCCATCCATCCATCTACCTACTATCTGTTGAGTCAGGGTATCACTCCATCACCCAGGCTGGAGGGCAGTGGCATGATCATGGCTCACTGTACCCTCAATCTTCTGGGCTCAGGTGATCCTTCTACCTCAGCCTCCCAAGTAGCTGGGACAGCAGACACGTGCTACCATGCAAGGCTAACTATTTTGTGGAGATGGGTCTTGCTATTTTGCCTAGGCTGGTTTCAAGCTCCTGGGCTCAGGCCATTCTCCCACCTTAGCCTCCCAGAGTGCTTGGATTACAGACATGAGCCACAGTGTCTGGCCCTAGACTATTTTTTAACATGTGCTCACTATTTCTTGTCTGCCTAGTTTTATAAAGAGAAAAACTGCCGAGATTTAAAGAGAAAACTGAATAAGGTCCAAACTTAAGAGAAGATATTATTCACTGTATTAAGTTTTATAACTAAACAACCCTCTAGACTCAGATTTAACTAGTTTAAACAAATTATGTAGGGCTTTCCTAAGCTTCCTTGAGCTTTTTTTGAAAAGGCAGAAAAGTCAGGATAAATCAAGACAGACTAAATGCTAAGTATGCTTTATCATTTATGTATATTGTGAAAGGCATTTTTTAAATAGAGCAGATACATTTTTAAAAATAGCAATGGGAAAAAAATTCACATAGAGCAGCCTCAAACAGCTTTTAAATGGTGACTTCACTGATGCTGTTAACGTCTCTAAGCAACTGAAGCCGTGGGCTAAAAACACACACACACACACACACACACACAAATGGCTGCGGATGACTCTGCAAAAGAGAGATACAAAGGCATGGGTTTTGGCAAATGTATGAGTTCTTTCCCTATACCCATCCTCACCCCCCAAATTCCAGACAACTAATGTTTCTTTCAGAATCATAGTTTACAAAAGCTAGCATGGATTTGCAGGACCTCCCCCCAAATATATAAATCATTCCTAAAATTGCATGCTACTCAAAAATATAGCAGAAGCCATAAAAGAACACAGACCTAATTCCCTCAACAAGAAGAACAGGACTGTGGACATTTGAACTCAGGAGCATTACTTGTGGTGCTAGTGTTAGAAAATCTAATAATTTGATCTGAATGATGATGCAACATATATAAGACACATGCTACATAAAATAAACAGAACAATCAGTCTATCCCAGGAAAATCTGACATCAAACAATTATATATTAATGAAGAAACCAAAATTACAGATGATCAAGCAATTCACAATGCAAAAAGTAAGGAGTAAATTTGCCTGGTGTAAAAGACCCTGTAAGTAATTTAAGCAAAAGATTTAGAAAGAAAAATTCATAATATATCTCATTTCAGTCCACATTCATCATATCCAATAGATTCAGTGCATTTTAAATGTGTTCCCAATATAAGGAAAATTTAAATTTTAAAGTATTCTCTTACTTCAGACTCTCTCCTAAGCAATATTTAAGTTTGTTTCAAAGCTAATTCCAATAACTTTTTTTTTTTGAGTTGGAGTCTCACTCTGTCACCCAGACTGGAGTGCAGTGGCCGCTCCCGGCCACCGCAGCCTTGACCTGCTGGGCTCCGGCAATCCTTCCGCCTCAGCCTTCCAAGTAGCTGGAATTACAGGCGTGTGCTACCATGCCCAGCTAATTTTTGATTTATTGTAGAGATGAGGTCTTGCCAAGTTGTCCAGGTGGGTCTCGAACCCGCAGGCTCAGTCAATCCACTCACCTCGGCCTCCCAAAGCGAACAATTCTTTTTTTTTTTTTTTGAGTTGGAGTCTCACTCAGTAGCCCAGACTGGAGTGCAGTGGCCGCTCCCGGCCACCACAGTCTCGACCTGCTGGGCTCCGGCAATCCTTCCGCCTCAGCCTTCCGAGTAGCTGGAACTACAGGCGCGCGCTACCACGCCCGGCTAATTTTTTGATTTATTGTAGAGATGAGGTCTCGCCAAGTTCCCCAGGCGGGTCTCGAACCCGCAGGCTCAGGCAATTCACTCACCTCGGCCTCCCAAAGCGCGGGATTACAGGCTGAGCCACCGAGCCCGGCACGAACAATTCTTAACATTTCTTAATTATTCATCCACACTGACTCAGTATTATAGTCAACCACCTAATATCAGCAGCTAAATCCCTCTTTGATAAACAAGGCATTCTTCTGAATTTAGCTTTGGATTACGAATGGTAATCTTAACTTTGAGCATACCTGGTATAAACAGTGGCACACACTTCGAAGCTGAGGGGGGAATTCTGAGGAGGAACTGATAATGGCCTGGAAGAATTTATCAGTCATCTGAAGGAGGTTCCGCTGGTTTTCTTCAAGGCTCTCTGATGGCTCTAACCTACAAAAAAAAAAAAAGGAAAAGTAAAATTATATATCGTTTCTTGGACTTTTGGCTAAGATCAAGTGTGGGAAAAGTAAAATTATAACACTTCTGTTTAAAACATACGTCACTCCTTAAAAGAGACTCTTACAGACATTCAGTCAAATGCAATGTTTGGACTTTGCTGGGATCTTGATTTAAACAACTATGTAAAAAACAACTTTGAGACAACTGAAAAAAACTGAATACAACATTAGTCTTAGATATTATTAGGGATTATGATTAATTTTATTTGGTGTGGGGATACTTGGGGTATGTGTATAAAGTCTGTATCTGTTGGAAAAATGATCTCTGGGATCTGCTTCAAAATACCAGAGCAAAAAAGGGATAGATAAAACAAGAATCACATTCCTCTGTATATGTAATGCCCACATGAAAAAAAGTGAATATACACAAATGCTATAAATGATGTGAGTTTTTAAAATTTTCATCAATAGTAACAAAATGCAACTTTTACCTTTTACTCTACATTATGTTTCTGAGATTTACCCATGTGATACATGAAGATATAGTCATTCACTTTACTGCATAATAATCCATTGCATTATATACCATGATTTATCGGATCTCCTATTAATGGACATTTAAATTTTTTTCACTTTTATAGACACCTTTGCAATGAACATTCTTGCATATATAAGAGTTTCTCTAAGGCAGCTACCTAAAAATGAAATTTCTGACTCATTGAGCATATGCAAATTTAACTTGATTAGATATTGCCAAATAGCTCTACAACCAGTAGTATATAAGAAATTTTATCCCCTGCATTTTCACAAATTTAATGCACCAGTTTAGTAGGCAGAAAAGGGCATCTCATGTTTTTAACATCTATTTCCACGTTCCTAGTAAGGTTAGACATGCATTTATATATTTTGTGGCCATTGATGTTTCCTGTTTTCAACTGCATTTCGTATCCAGTCTGACATTCCTTCTAGATGTTCCCCCAGCACTGGTCCCTAAAACTCAGCATGCCCCCAATTAATTGAGTTTTCCTCTTCCTCTTATGTCTTATTATGTGCCCCATAATAAAGGCACCACCACTCTCTGAATCACATCATTCAGGCTGTCTCTGATGTCACTTCTTCCTGCTCTGCTTTAGTACTCCCCGAATCTAATCAGTGCTGTGGATTCTCATCAGTATGCCATCTAAGGTGGTGTTGTGATTAGAGGAAGAGATTCCAAAGGCAGACTTACTAGGTTTACATTTCAGCTCTATCAGTTAGTGACCATTATGATCTTGGTCACAAAATTTAAATTCTCTGGGTCTCATTTTCTTCTCATCAATAAGACAGGAATAATAATGCCTAGGCCATAGGGTTTAAATTCTACCCAATAGTTATCAAATCCATAAAGCTTTACTCCCTAATTGGCCTAATCTAAACTCTCAAAATACATCCCTTATGAAACACACTACTGGACTGTGTCCTATCTCCCCTACTAAGCTGTAAGCTTCTTGAAGGAAGTATTCACTTTTGTCCCCTTAAACACTAGGCACAGCACCTTATCAAATCAAGTATTAAATAAATACTTGTCTTCAATATCTTAACTAGTAATTTTCTATTGCTATACTAATTTACATATTACATAAATGCTTTGGACATTAATATCATCACTCCAGATTCCTTGCAGCTCACTGTATGGTACATATGAATACAGGAAGAGTTCAGAAATTAATATGAACTGCAAGACAGGAAAGATTTCATGAAACAGGTGAGTTCTAAAGGGGGCATAGAATTTGCATAGGCAGAATAAGGATATTTCAGAAACAGAAAGCAGGCAGGGCAGGTACTCAGTTCAATCCAATAAATATTTATTACACACCTACTATTTATCATCTTAGTGCCAAGTGCTAAGGATTCAGCAATAATTACCCTTTGACCTTTTCAAAGAGGGGAAAGATGCATACACCAGAAATTCCACACTAAGTAATGAATGAAATAATTCAATATTGTGATATATATTTAGTCTCTCCCCCTGGTTCCTGGAAGTGATAAGAAGTATCTTTTGTATGATAATGAGATGGCTGGTGGTGGTTAGGGGCCCTAGAGATTCAGGATGGCAACTGTTCACGAGAAAGACCAAGGTATGATTCCAGGAGGGTTGAGACTTTCAGTCCTACTCCCCAGCCTCTGGGGGAGAAGAGGAAGGTTGAGGGTTGAGCTTATCACCAATGACCAATGATTTCATCACTCATGCCTATGGAATGAAACTTCCATAAAAGCCCAAAGGGACAAAGTTTGAAGAGCCTCCAGGCTGCTGAAAACGTGGAGGCACCTGGAGGGAAGCGTGCCCAGAGAGGGCAAAGGAAACGCCAGGCCCTCTCCCCTAGGCCTTGCCCTACGCATCTTTTTTGTCTAGCTGTTCACCTGTATCCTTTGTAATATCATCTACAGTAAGTATGTAAACATAAGCAAAGTATCTCCCTGAGTTCTGTGAGTTGTTCTAGTAAATTAAACTAACCCAAGGTGGGGGTCATGGAAACACTAGTTTATACTTGGTTGATCAGAATACAGGTTACAACCTGGGGCTTGCAACTGGCATCTGAAATGGGAGCAAGTCTATGGGACTGAGCCCTTATTTAGCCTGTGGGATCTGAGGCTATCTCCAGATAGACAGCGTCAAAATGGAACTGAATCATAAGATACCTGGTTGGTATCCACCGGAGAATTATTTGGGGCATGTGGGGAAACAACACTCACACATTTGGAGACAGTTGAGTGTTGAGTGGGAGTAGAGAGAAAATAAGTTTGTTTTTTCCTTTACAGATATAAAAGATAAAACAGCAAAGCAGAGACAGACATAAGTTCAACATCACTGGTGGTTGTTGGGAATAACTGAAAAGAAATCGGTCTAAACATATATATATATAGCGAATGTATGCAGACAGAACAGTTAAGAAGCACAACTGTAGTAACTCAAATCTTAGATATGAAGTGCCTAGAAGTTTTGGAATATGAAAGAAAAGATGAACAACTTCTCGGCTGGGCACAGTGGCTCATGCCTGTAATCCCAGCATTTTGGAAGGCTAAGGCGAGCAGATGGTTTGAGCCCAGGAGTTTGAGACCAGCAACATAATGAAAACTCATCTCTACGAGAAAATAGCCAGTTGTGGTGGCACTAACTTATAGTCCCAGCTACTCAGGATGCTGAGTGGAAGGATCGCCTGAGCCCAAGAAGTCAAGGCTGCCATGAAGCATGACTTTTGTGATCATGGCACTGCACTCCAGCCTGAGCGACAGAATGAGAACCCAACTCAAAAAAAAAAAAAAAATTAACAAGGCTCAAAGAGATTCCTAGAAACCTTGACAATTATTTATCTACTTTGTGAAAACTTTTTTTTTTTTTTTTGAGTCAGCATAGCAGCAGGGACACTGCAGTCTGTTTCAGGTTTCTCTCTAACTCTAACCCTAACCCTTCCAGCCACAGTGCTCTCCTGCCTTCCACTTGCCAATGGCAACTTGTTGGCTATTCTGCTAATTCTGGTTTAAAATAAAGCTTTGTGTTCAATCATTTAAGTATTCATGCATATAACATTTTCCCCTCAGTTTGATTTTCAAAGAACCAGCTTTGGGTTTCATCATATATTTTTTCTCTATTGCTTTCCTATTTTTAATTTTATTGATTTCTGCTCTATTTTTAAATTTCTTTCCTCTTGCTTGCTTTAGGTATTGCTCTTTTTTCTCTAGTTTTCTAAGGTGAGTGCTTAGATAATTGATTTTAGATATTTTACGTTTTCTAATATATACATTTAATGCTATAAGTCTCCCTCTAAGCAACTGCTTTTATTACATCCCACCATTTTTGGGAAGATGTATTTTCATTTTCATTAATTTTTTTGCATTTCTTTTTTTTTTTTTTTTTGAGTTGCAGTCTTACTCTGTCACCCAGATGAGTGCAGTGGCTGCTCCCGGCCACTACAGCCTCGACCTGCTGGGCTCCGGCAATCCTTCCGCCTCAGCCTTCCAAGTAGCTGGAACTACAGGCGCGCACTACCACACCTGGCAAATTTTTTTGATTTATTGAGAGATGAGGTCTCGCCAAGTTGCCCAGGCGGGTCTCGAACCCACGGGCTCAGGCAATCCACTCACCTCAGCCTCCCAAAGCGCGGGATTACAGGCTGAGCCACCGAGCCTGACTTTTTCTTGCATTTCAGTTGGGAAAGTTTTCTACTGATATATCTTCAAGTTCACTGATTCATTTCTCAGTTGTGTGCGGACTACTGATGAGCCCAAAGGCATTCGTTCATTCCATTACAGTGTTTTCATTTCCAGCATTTTCTTTGGATGTTTCTTAGAGTTTCCATGCTTCTGATTACATTACCCATCTGTTCCTACATGTTGCTCACTTTTTCCATTAGAGCCCTTAACATATTAATCATAGTTATTTTAAATCCCAGCCTGACAGTTCCAAAATCTCTGCCACATTTGAATCTGGTTCTGATTCTTGCTTAGTCTCTCAGACTGATTGTTAACATGCCTTGTAATTTTTTTGTTGAAAGTCAGCAAGATGTATTAGGTAATAGAAACTGAGGTAAACAGGACTTTAGTGGAAGGTATTATGCTAATCTGGCTAGAAGTAAGGTTATGTTTAATACCTGCTGTAGCTGTAGATGTCCATTTCCTCTACTATTCTTGTTTTGTCTTCCTTGTTGTCTTTGAGTTTCCCTAGAAACTTCTTAAATAGAGTCTCTATGTTGTAGTTTTCTCAATTGTAATCCACTGCTAATACACTAGAGCCCTGTTGATTGGGATGTTGGGGAAGGAAAGTACCCTATAATCTTATTATATCTCCATTGTTTTATTGGGCCAAATATCCTAAGCTGTGACCTTCAGAAGAGTCTGTTAGTCTTTTTTTATCCTCTTTATGAGACAGAAAGGCTAGAGGGGGCTGAAGGTAGCTAATCGCCCATCCTCCAGATAAGGCTATGGTCAGAATTTCCCTTGAGGGCAGGACTTTATTAGGGACAGCAGAACATTATGGAAATACTTTAAAATTCAGTTGTTACTTTTCCCTCTCCCATACCCAAACCATAAGGGGATTTTTCACCATGAGAGCCTGGTAAGGCTTCTATAAGCAAATCCCACAAAGGTGTGGGGTCCTCTATGACTGGGCTTCCAGAAGTTTTAACTCTCTAGCTACAGCACACTCAGCCTCCAGCAATTCATCAATTATGGTCTCAGCTTTCCTACCAGTTACTGTTTCCAGCAGCTTCTCCTGATAAGCTGTGACTCTATATTTACCTGTCTCTCCAGTTTTGGGGGTGATAGCTTGCCCTGTGACCTCAATTCTCTGATGGATCTAAGAGTTGCTGATTTTCAGTTTTTTAGCTTTTTTCTTAGAAACATGAGAATGTTGACTTTTAAGCTCTTTACATGTCAGAGTGAGTCTCTGTCTGATTTTAAGCAACTGAAATATATTGCTTGCCATCTAGTTCTTTTATCTGCATCACAACACTTAGTATAGCAGATTTCTTTTTTTTATTTTAAAGATGTGGGTATAGTAGATTTCTTTTAGGCAGTTAGTTCACTCTCCTACTAAGTAATTGCTTAATAAACAGATTCAGTAAAGTTGCAGGATACAAATATCAACATACACAAATCTACAGCATTTCTACATTGGTCAAAGGGTACAAAATTACAGTTAGGATTAGCAGTTCTGGAGGTCAATTATCCAACATGGTGATTATACTGTAATGTACGTATACTTGAAAATTGTCACATACAAAAAAGTAGACATGAGAAACTGTCAAAAAGAAAGTGAAAGTGCCTAATGCTAACAAAATACAAGAGGACTTTAAAATAATATTGCTTTCAAGTTTTAAACTATAGCTATTTAACAATTTTAACAAAAATTGGCTAAACTAGTGCTAGAGTTTTGATTAAATGTTAGAGTTGATGCTTCAGCAAAGGCAGAGCCAAAAATACCAACTGATGCATAGTTGTTAAATAATCATTATTTAGGAAGAACAATCATCAAGAAGCTGTGAATTTAAAAGTAAAAATAACCTTAAGGTCCTAATGGAAGGACAGACAAGAGAATGCTGACATGTGTCTTAGAAGAAAAGCAAGCATAAGATGATTGGTTAAAATTCATTCAACAAATATTTATAAAATGTTAACTATAAGCCAGATCCCATGCTAAATACTCATGGAAGGATATAAAGACGTTTAAAATGTATAAGAGTCAATAGTTTAGAGGGGAGATAAAGTCATAAAATAAATCATCACAAGCCAGGCTCGGTGGCTCAGCCTGTAATCCCACACTTTGGGAGGCTGGGATGAGTAGATTGCCTGAGCCACGGGTTCAAGACCCGCCTGGGCAACTTGGCGAGACCTCATCTCTACAATAAATCAAAAAATTAGCTGGGCATAGTGGCGTGTGCCTATAGTTCCAGCTACTTGGAAGGCTGAGGCGGAAGGATCGCCGGAGCCCAGCAGGTCGAGGCTGCGGTGGCCGGGAGCGTGCCACTGCACCCCAGTCTGGGCGACAGAGTGAGACTCCAACTCAAAAAATAAATAAATAAATAAATCATCCCAATTAAGTGTTACAAAGGTGCTGTAAAGCAAGGAAAAAGATGATTTCTTTGTTCACATGTAGTGCAAGTATGGGTACTGGCTGGTGACAGGCAGAGAAAGCTTCACACAGGTGGTTTTTTGGTTTGTTTGTTTTTTGTTTTTGTTTTTTTTGAGTTGGAGTCTCACTCTGTCACCCAGACTGGAGTGCAGTGGCACGCTCTCGGCCACCGCAGCCTTGACCTGCTGGGCTCCGGCGATCCTTCCGCCTCAGCCTTCCAAGTAGCTGGAACTACAGGCACGTGCTACCACACCTGCTAATTTTTTATTTATTGTAGAGATGAGGTCTCGCCAAGTTGCCCAGGCGGGTCTTGAACCTGCGGGCTCAGGCAGTCCACTCACCTCGGCTGGGATTATAGACTGAGCCACCGAGCCCAGCAGATGGTGCTTTAAACTGCATCCTGCATTACCTGTTGGCCTCCTTCCCCTCTCCTAAGTCACTCCTCATTATAGCAGGAGGAGTTAGAGAAAAAGAATCAAGCAAGTTCAGCTCAGTGCTATTCTCTCAAATCTAAACATGTCTGCCTGCAGAGAAGATGGATTCTGGCCCGCTTTCCATGTGTGTGGTAAAAAGATTGTGAGTCCTTGTGAGGGATGAGCTTGTAGTCACCCAGATGTGCAATGGACGAGGTAGATAAGGCTACTTCACGATGAAGTATTAGCAAACTTATTTGCAAACATCATCTAAAGCCACACTCTCCAATCATTTTTATTAGTGATTAAGGTCATACATGATTTGTGGGTGCCTCCCTTCATCTCCTTCTATTCCTTCTTGGTTTTGAACTTGGAGAGGAGGGATATTTATTAGGCATCTCCTTCTAATGAATCCCATATGCCAAATCATTTAAAAAAATTGTAACACATGCATATTTCATTGGTACTTAAAGTACAGTGTACATATGCAAGAACGGCAAGAGGTGAAGGTGGATTACAGCCACAATATAAGGCAGAGGATTCAGTACTTTACCTTGATGTCAATGGGCAACCATTGACGGTTTCTAAGAAGCAAAGTGACATAATATATATGTTTTAGAAAAGCAATTCCTATAGCCAAATGGCCTGAAAACAAAAAGACAACACTGGGACAATAATTAGAAAGTTACTGCAGAAGTCAAGAGGTTATGGTATAAACTAAATAAATTATGATATAGCCGAACTATGAAGTGTTATTTAGCAGTTTAAAGGAATAGTAATCTTTGTACACACACAAAGATTATATCTATAATCTTTATAGACATAGAAAGATCTAAGACATATGGTTAAGTTAAAGAAAATTAAACGGAAAAACCATGTATAAATTATGGTACAATTTATATTGAGCATTACATTACAATATACATTTTTTATAATTACATGCAATCATATGTCATTTAACAATGGCAATACATTCTGAGAAATACGTCCTTAGATGATTTTGTTGTTACGTGAACATCATAGAGTTTACTTACACAAAGCTAGATGGTAGGGCCTACTACACACCTAGGCTAGATGGTATAACCTATTGCTCCCTAGGTACAAACCTGTACAGCCTGTTACCGTGTGAGTACTGTAGACACTTGCAACACAATGGTAAGTATCTGTGTGTCTAAATATATCTAAACATAGAAATGGCACAGTAAAAATACAGTGTTATAACCTTAAAGGACCTCCTTATATATTCAGACAGTTGTTGACAGAAACATTTTTATACAGCACATGACTATATATGTGCATGCAAATGCATGGAAAAAAAGAAGAACAGACTAAACCAGTAATGGTCTGGAGGTGGTAGTCAAACCCTTATTCAGTCTGTCTGTGGATCTAAGGCAAAAACAAAAAAAGATACCCTTATGATATCTGTAAATTTTTTTAAAGAAAAATGTCTGTGTATAATTTTTATAATTAAAAGCTAATTTTATGACCGGGTGCAGTAGTTCACACCTATAATCCCAATACCTTGGGAGGCCAAAGTGGGAGGATTGCTTGAGCCCAGGAGTTCAAGACCAGCCTAGGCAACATAGCAAGACCTTGTCTCTACAAAAAATAGAAAAATTAGCCAGGTGATGTGCCTGTAGTCTCAGCTACTAGGAAGGCTGAGAATGGAAGGATCACATGAGCCCAGGAGGTTGAAGCTGTGGTGAGCCGTGACCACGCCACTGCCCTCCAGCCTGGGTGAGAGTGAGACCCTGACTCAAAAAAAAAAAGCTAATTTTAAGAATCATCACAAGACAGGGACCTATGGGGGGGGGGAGGGAATTATGGGGAGAAATTATAAGGGCCTTCACTCCTGCAGTGTTAGTGAACAAATGGGGAGCAGCTTCATGAGAAAAGATGACAAACCTGGTAGGATCCACTTCAAAGCTAACATGTTGCCAATCGGAGGATGTGATCACAATTCGTAATAAAGGATCCAGAAGTTTTTGTAGGTAGGTAGCACCATAAACCTAAAGAAATGCACAAATAGGAATTTATTATGTCTTTCCATGTGTTTTGCATTAAGGAAAGACAATCAGCTCAGCATATTCTGTACATAATCATTACTTGACATACCTCAGCAAACACACACACAAAATGAATGATACAAACCTTGAAACAGAACGTCATTATTTTACTGGCTAAACTGTTGCCTCGGAAGAGAGTCTGCATGGAGTCTGCCAATTCTACTTCTTTAGAAAACATGTTCCAGAGCAGTTGGTAAAGTAAGTGCCGAGAATCAAACAGAGTAACCAGAACTCGAGCTAGTTCATCCTGAGAACAAAAAAAATCAGATTATTGCAAACAATCCCATTTTTTTTCTTAAGCAGGAAGCTGAAGAGTAGCAAAAAAGTAAATCTAAATTAAAGTGAATGGCGACTGATTAATATTTCCCCTGAGATTTAACTGTGTGCATGTTCTACAATGGATGACTGTTTATATATAGTATCTACAATCACTGCTAATTCTAAGGATTAACTAACTGGTGAAAGTAAGAGAGGCCTGGGTTTTACCAGGAGAAAAAAATCCCCAGGATTCAGCTCAAATTATAACACAAAATCAAACAGACCAGAAATAGAAAATGACAGCAAAGAGTTTAGTTTGATCTGCACAAGCTTTGTTCCGATCATTTCCTTTGAAAATCACTGAGCAGAAATAAGACTGGGGACCAGAAGAGCTCTACTCTCTTCTCCATCAGGAGAACTCAGAGAATGGTAAGCACAGACTAGGCAGAGACACAACAAAACGGAAAGACTTTAGGATGTTCAAGAAGTCAGGAAGAAAAGGAACCGAGCATTCAAAAGCCAGAAATCACCCTGATTTACATACAAAGCTAGGGGCTTGGGGATGGGAGCTAACATTCCCACCTATTACATAAATGACAACTCTAACAATTTCCTATAGTAAAGAAGTTTGGGGTACACTCAAGAAAAATGATTAATTACTGCTTAATTACATGCTGAGAAGAAATCTAGGAACAACAGAGTAGATGTAAAAAGATGCCCCAATCCTCAAGCAGTTACTACAAAGGCCAGGATCATGGCCCACAGATCTCCAATTCTTGCTTGGTCCCAAGATTACAATAATCTAATATTCGAGTAAAGAAAAAAGTTTTAAAAATTCTAACCCCAAATAATGTAGAAGCCAAAGAATTACAAAGACTCAATATTGTGCTCTACTCTCTAATTCGCATACATATTTGATTAGATATAAATACTCTTTCATTATAAAGTCAAGTAAAAGTATTAGAGGATTTAGTTAGACAATAGAAATGATTTTCAGATTACTGTGCTAAGTGTTTTTTTCCACTTCAATCCTTCCTACAACAAATTCTGAAAACTTTAGTAACATAATTTAAAGATGTATTTACAAAATAGAATAAAAGTTTTTATCTTATGCTTTGCTATATTTTAGATACAGCTCTATTTCTTTACTTTTGAGACAGGGTGTCACTCTATCCTGGCTCCCTGAAACCTCAACCTCCTAGACTCAAAGGATCCTCCAGTCTCAGACTCCTAAGAAGCGGGACTACAGGCATGTACCACCACACCCAGCTAATTTTTTTTTTGGTAGAGATGAGGTCTCATTCTATTGCCTAGGCTGGTCTTGAACTCCTGGCTCAAGAGATTCTCCCTCCTTCCTCTCCCAAAGTGCTGGGATTACAGGTGTGAGCCACCACGCCCAGCATCTGGCCCAACATAAAATTCCTTCTCAAAATAAAGTCATTTAATATAAAACTAAATGAATTAAAACTTGTTTGACTTAACTGACTCTTTTTTTATTAAGAAAATTACTGGTCGGGCACAGTGGCTCAAGCCTGTAATCCCAGCACTTTGGGAAGCCAAGGCGAGAGGATTGCCTGAGCCCAGGGGTTCGAGACAAAAAAAAGTAAATTAAAAAAATTAGCAGGGCATGGTGGCACACAACTGTAGTCCCAGCTGCTCAGGTGGCTGAGGTGGAAGGATCACATGAGCCCAGGAGGTCAGGCTGTGTTGAGTCATGATCCTGATTATACCACTGCACTCCAGTCTGGGCAACAGAGTGGGACCCCAACTCAAAAAAACAAAAAAAACCTGTTAAGAGGGTAGATCTCATGCTAAGTATTCTTACCAAAATAAGTTACCAGAAGGGAAGCATTTCAGACTGTGGTGGCAGCAGCAGCAAGGGTACTCTAAGACGAACAAATTCAGCATGTATGAGGAACAAAAAGGCAGCCAATATGACTCAACTTTGGTGACCAAGAAGTGAAATGGTATAGAATGTTAGAGATATGGCAGAGCCCTGACTGGGTAAAGCCTTTTAGGCCACGATAAGCAGTTTGAATTTTACTTTAAGTACAGGCACAGTGCCAGGTGCAGTGGCTCACGCCTACAATCCCAGTGCTATGGGATGGCCGAGGTGAGAAGATTGCCTGAGCCCACGGGTTCGAGACCAATCTGGGCAACTTGGCAAGACTTCATCTCTACAACAAATTAAAAACTAGCCAGGCATGGTGGCGCACGCCTGTAGTTCCAGCTACTTGGAAGGTTGAGGCGGAAGGATTGCCTACGCACAGCAGGTCAAGGCTGTGGTGGCCATGAGCATGTTACTGCAGTCCAGCCTGGGCGACACAGTGAGACTCCAATTCAAAAAAAAAAAAAAAGAAAAAAGAAATATGGTTCTATAGCTTTTAAGCAGAAACAAATTTACAATGACAGATGACCTTATTAGTTATAACTCACTGTAACTAAAATAATTTTTAGTATACTATAAGCCAACTGGCTTTTTGACATTGAAAAGAGACAACAACCCTTCTCAAAGTCTTAGCATATAGTATTAAGAATGATGTGATTTTAGGAGTATTTTTCATTAAATTAAGAACAAAGTCAAATAGCCATATTACAACTTCAGTGTTTAAAACGAGCAATATCACATTTTTAATGCAAATAGTGTGTTTAAATAAAATATAAGACATTCTAGGCCAGGCACAGTGGCCCACACCTATAATCCTAGCTCTTTGGGAGGCTGAGGTGAGAGGATTGTCTGAGCCCATGAGTTCGAGACCAGCCTGGGCAACTTGGTGAGACCTCATCTCTACAATAAATCAAAAAATTAGCTGGGCGTGGTGGCACGTGCCTGTAGTTCCAGTTACTTGGACGGTTGAGGTAGAAGGATAGCCTGAGCCCAGCAGGTTGAGGTTGTGGTGCCCATGAGTGTGCCACTGCCCTCCAGCCTGTGCAACCGTGTGAGATTCCATTTAAAAAAAAAAAAAAAAAAAAGACATTATAGAAAGAAGAACAGCAAACTGGAAGTAGTAAACAGCACAAATCATGGATTCCAATCCTAGTGTTACAACAACTAACTAAAATCAGGTTTAATCTAATCTCCTTATCTAATATATGAAGACACTGAACCAGATCAGTGGTTTTTAGTTTTCTTTTAATCAGTGTTTGAAGGTTATTTTTCAGTGGGGTAAAATGACACAGAATACTAGTCAGGGCTAGGAGTGCCAACCACTTCTCCACAACTAAAAATCACTTAACTAAGTGAAGTTTCTTTCAGTTCTAAAACTTTATCAATCTATTCAGTATATTTGGAAGCATGTGCTCCATACCAGGCTCTCTCGCCCATTTATTCAATATACTTACCCACTGAGAACAAGGGACTACATTGGCCAGAGCCATCGCTATAGGGAGCTCTCCCTGATCACCCATCATGGTGACCAATTCCACCAGTCTCTCAAACCGATCTGCCAACACCGTTTCTGCAAGTGTGTCAAATTCTGTGCCTTGTTGAAGGATTTTTGTCAGAACTTCCATAAATGTAGCTCTTGTCTGGAGATCCTTGTGGTAACCTAAACCTGATATGAACAAATAGATGCAGATTTACTAACATGGCCTTGCCCAAGTAATTTTTACTTGTCTTATATGCCAATTCTCTAGGTTTTATATTTCTATATCTCACCTATGGAGTGCATGAGGCCACTGTCCACATTGGCATTGAGTAAGTTTGACATTGCAAGGACTGTACAGTGTCTCAGTGATGCCAGCCTTCGAGACATGCCACGTTTCCTGCCACCTGTCTGTGCATTTTCATCTTCAACTTCACTACAGTCATTCAAAAGGTTCATAAATAATGTGAAGTATCTGAGAAATAAAAAAACTGATCTTTACATAGTGAAGGCGACATCAACTAACCAGACATTTCAAGGTAATCATATGTGTCATATGAGTGGCTCTGGGTTATTTGCTTCTCTCCTCTTTGGGATAATCAGCCAGCGAGGCCCATTATGTAGTAGGTGGTGCTGGATCAGATTTTATTCTGACAAAGCCCAGTACACATTTCATAACATAAAAAACAAACAGATGCAATGATTCCTAGTAAGTGTGTCACTTTTAATGTTTAGCATATAAAATTAGTGGTTCAAACAGTTTGAATAATGTCATTTTAAATGATTTAAGGAAGCAATCCAGGCTTTTTTATAAGTAAAAACTGATCACATTATTTTCTTTAAAAACTACATAACAGCTGTTTTCTAGTCCTAGTTCTATCATGGGCACTATTTCTTCACAAGTGTGGTATATTTTATGAGACAGCAGCCAAAGGCCATAATATCAAAGCAATTAAGTTCATTTTCTAAATACAATCATTTGGCACTTTGGTTACACTTGCTTTGTTTTATTACTCGTGGGGCTTTTTTTGTTTTCCACTTTGTGTTTTTGGTGACTGAAATTTACTTAAGAAACAGCTGTGACTTGGCTTCCATCAATTCCACACCATCCCCTTCCTCAGGCTGCAGCGGGAGACCAGCTAGGAGCGAAACTACCGCTTCCATGCTTGCCTGGTCCAAATCTCTGAAGAAAAAAAAAAATTTACAGACAATAAATCTTCCAGGTTGCTTCATTCCACCTTCCCCTCAAATAAACCTCTTACTAACAGAAACAGATTTTAGGAACTACCTATTTAATTAAACAAATTATTAGCACAATTTTAATACAAGTTAATATGCAAACCCCAGAATGCAAAAGCATTTCAAACTGGGGAGAAGACGATAATAACAATCTACAAAATAATCTTGGCAAAATGACTCTGTTAAGTCAAAAGTACGTATAGTTGGCCCTCCGTATCAGTGAGTTCTATATCCATGGTTCAACCAACCACAGATTGAAAATATTTGGGGAAAGAAAATAGACAGATGCAGCTGCACTGAATACGTACAGACTTTTTTCCTTGTGATTATTCCCTAAACAATATGGTACAACAAGCCGGGCTCAGTGGCTCAGCCTGTAATCCCGCGCCTTTGGGAGGCTGAGGTGAGTGGATTGCCTGAGCCCGTGGGTTCGAGACCCGCCTGGGCAAGTGAGACCTCATCTCTACAATAAATCAAAAAATTAGCTGGGCGTGGTAGCGCGTGCCTGTAGTTCCAGCTACTTGGAA
>CAUYQG010229776.1:0-10599 GCA_963574415.1 Tarsius wallacei
CGCCCGGCTGATTTTCTGATTTATTGTAGAGATGAGGTCTCGCTTGCCCAGGCGGGTCTCGAACCCGCGGGCTCAGGCAATCCACTCACCTCAGCCTCCCAAAGGCGCGGGATTACAGGCTGAGCCACCGAGCCCGGCTGATGATTTCAATGAGATGTATCAAAAATAACAGACTATCACTTTCTCATATTGTTGGAAATAAATCTAAAATTATAATTATCTGCTGTAGGATTATGAATTATGAATATACATAAAATGTACTTTTACAGTACTATACCATTTCTGCCTGTAATTCTCCATTAATTGGATTAAAGTTACAACCCAAATAAACTCCATCTTGAACCATATTAATCCTTCTTGTTGGCTAAATTCATGGATTCAAGAAAACTGAATTGGTTTAAGTATCACAGGGACACCCCCAACCCTGCATAAAAATCTAGTACGAGTTGGTATCCCTCGAAATGAGATCTAAATATCAGTGTTTAGATGAACCCTAAATGGTCCTATGATAAACTTCAGGGTCAAAGGATACCTGGTGGTCTGATGCTGACACCAAGTTTACAAAAACCAACCCACAGAATATCACCTCCATCCAGCAAATCCTTCAGATAAAGTATGGACAGTGAACTAAAGGACCTAGAATTGAGACTTCCTATTGGTCAGTTTTGTGGACTGCTACCTATCTGCTTGCCAATAAATGTTTAATAAATGTGTGTCTGAGACTTGCCTTCAATAAGATCAGGTCGGAGAGCTGGCAGAAGAGTAGCTAGCCGTCACCAATCTTCAACACTGGTGACTACTATCTATGAACAAGAACCTAGTATTTGGACATGACCAAATTGCCCAGATTAAGCTTACAACACTCGTGTACAAGGTGCTGACATGTAAAATTCCAAGTGCACAGCAAATAAGAAAATTGTATTAAGCCAATGGGAAAATGGAAAAGAGTGGGATGTAGGTGTGGGAAGGGCCTTTCCGCTTCTGCTGGTGGACACCTGACACCGTGGAACCACTCTGCTCCCCTTCATTAGTGAGAAGCAACTAGGAGTCAAACTGTGTGCCAGTTCAGGATGACCAATTGGCTCTATCTCCTTGGCAATTTAAACCCACGCCAGTGGTTGAAGAGCTATGGTCAGCAATGTCAGGACGGGACATCATTTCCACAAATAAGTAACATCAAACTGCTTTCTATAATTCCTGTCCTGTGCCGGCAAAAGTAAAAACAAGATCTCCATTCCCAAGCAAATGTGCTGTGGACACTTGTCCCAAGTTCAAACTACACAGTTCTGCCAGTGTTTTCCAGACTAGATGTGAAACCAAGGGAATTTACTATTTCAAAATCCATTTAACTGCAGAGTTGAGGGCCTTCCACCTAGCCTTTACTTGCAAGTGATTAATCTGCAATGAAAGGATGTAAAAGGATGTGCTACAAGGCACATGTCCAGAGATGCTGACAGAGTGCCATAAATGCCTCTAAGCAATGGATATGCTCAGTGAAAACCATCTGCTTCTGGACTGATATTAGTATTTGGAAGTGCCTGTCTGAGTAAACATTTTCAAAGATGAAACATGTAAAATCTTTCTACGAAGAATCGTATCACATAACAGCCTTAAAATAGGCACTTGCAGTCAATATTGGTGATGGAAACACTTGGTCTGAACCCATTAAATGAAACGTTCTTTCCTCCCTTAAATTATTCTATCCTTCTCATTAGTAGACCCGTGTTACTATTGTATTCAATTTTGAGTTTCATCAATAAAAAATTTGCAAAATTATCTTTTCGCATTATGTAATCATCTATTTAAGCAGCACCATACCTCAACTTGTCCTCTTGGCCCACAAAACCTAAAATATTTACTATTTGAGAAATTGTGCTGACCCCTGATATAGAATACATTACAAAATAAAGGTTTATTGATACTAATATAGAAATATATGACAATATCAGTTAAAAAAAAAAGCAAATTTCAAAGGTAATAATGTAATTCTATGTGCAACAAAAAAGTCCCCTTAACACACACACACACACACACACACACACACACACACACACACCCATACACATCTGGAAGGAAACATTAAATTTTTGACAATGATTGTTTGGAGCAAACACTCCAACCCACAGTTCATTCTCCATAAAGTGTGCAGGGTTACACTTAAAACATAAACTAGATTTGGTTACTCCCCAGTTCAAAACCTCCGATGGCTCATCACACTTGAAAACAAAACAACACAGCTCCCCGCCATGTCAGAGACTAAAGACCTTAATGACCTGGACCCTGCCCCTCTCTGACCTCCCTTTCCTTCCTTCAGCTCAGGGAATTGGTGCTGTATTGGCAGCTTTGTTCTTCTTCAAACATTTGTCTACCTCGGGATATCTGCACCTGCTGTTGCCTCGGGGTGAAGCATGATTATAGCAGACAGTCACAGGCCCCGCTCTGCCTCCCTAAGCCCATGATCTGTTGTCATCTCCTCAGGGAGCCTTCACTGGCTATCTTATCTATCCAACATAGTTCTTTTTTGTCACTGACAAAAAGCTGTCACCTGCAGCTCACAAGCTGACACTGTGCAATACATCATTCACTATCTGTCCCCTTCCACCAGGGGTGCATGCTGCTGTGTTCTCTGCCATCCCCCAACAAACTTGACAGTGCCTGAGACATAACAACAGGTGCACGACTAACTCTGTGAGTTAAGTGAGCTAACAAAAAGAGGGAGGAGCATGAGGTGGGAAAATTGTATTCTCTCAGCAATCTTTCTTACAACAGAAATGTATCTGTGTATTGTTTATAAAATTAGAGAGTAAAAATGTAAAAAAGAAAAATTAACATGATTTTATTATTTTAAAAAACAAAATTAAGTATCTCCCTCAGTTCCTGTTCTATGAATGTTTATTATGGAATCCCTTTATAACTTGTTCTTCAAACCTTTATTATACTCTTAGATATCAACAAGTAAGAGTAAACTGAAAACAGAAATTGAAAAATGACTTTTATTTCAACATGAAAGATTTGGAGAGGCAGAGTTTGATGTACAGAAGTCATCGCTGCCCCCACCCCCCCACAATTTCAGCAGGTATGAAATGTGCACACCTGACATTTAAATGGAAGGCTTTATGGTTTCATCTACAGTAGATTCCCAAAGAGAGCTCGTTTACCTGAGTCCCACTGGGTTGCCTGTGGACAGCTGAAAACATCAATGAGTCTTCATTTTATTATTATAAAAGAAAGTGGTAACATGCAAGTCTTTTCCAATCCCAGAATCCAGTGATTTTCCATCTCTCTGTAATGACGTGAAATAAGGCAGATGACTCTAGAAGACGCCCTTCTACTGGGGTACACAGAATGCTTCCATCTGAGTCAAACTGAGTTCCACCAGGGCCCTGCCTGTACCCTGTGTGACAGCGTTCAACACTTGAACAACGTCTCTCAATCTCCACCAAGGCCCCATGCGTCAACAAGGGCCTGCCCCTCATCTTCTCCCACCCCAGGGCCTTGGCTGTGAACAGGGGGGCTGCGTTCTAGAAGAGGACATATACCTGCTTCCAGGGACGACTACACTCCTGACAACACTGGGATTTGGGGCTGTGCCACACTTTTTGAAACCAGCTTATTAACACTTAACTTACGTTTTTACATGTCATTAACTATGAGTCACAGAAAGCTTAGCAAATACAAAAGATAAAAACTGGGAAGAATGAGAATGCAAACTTCAAGAGCAGAATATTCTTAACTACCAAAACAAGTCGCACGTCTACTGTTTCATATTAACTTTAGAGTCAACATCATCTTAAAATAAAACACACTCTAAGTCTAATGGAAACTAATATATGTTCAGAAAGCTAAAACATAAATAGAAGGTTAAATGATATAAATTACTTTAATTCTTTTTATGAGACAATTTTGGGGAGTTTATATTCAGGGAAAAGACATGCAGCACATACGTGATTATTTCAATTCCTACCATGACGACTCCATTTGAAAAGGTGGTTCAAACCATCCAAAAAGTAGAGAAAGGATGAAGAGTAAATTTGGTCTTATTCAAATTTTAACTAAATCTTTAGGTAAAGATGTTCAAAGTTTTTTGTTTGTTTGTTTGTTTTGTTTTTGTTGAGTTGGAGTCTCACTCTGTCACCCAGACTGGAGTACTGCAGTGGCACACTCCCAGCCACTGCAGCCTTGACCTGCTGGGTTCCAGCGATCCTTTTGCCTCAGCCTTCCAAGTAGCTGGAATTACAGGCGTGCACAACCATGCCCAGCTAGTTTTTTATTTATTGTAGAGATGAGGTCTCGCCACGTTGCCCAGGCAGGTCTCCAACCCGCGGACTCAGGCAATCCACTCACCTCGGCCTCCCAAAGTGCTGGGATTACAGGCTGAGCCACCGAACCCGGCCTCTCAAAGTTTAAGATTCCATCAATTCTGATGGTTAGAATCTATTTGTGCTTAAGATTATAAGTGCGAAATGTTTTTTTACTGTTGCTACTTTTGCTACAATTACAACTATTATATACTTTATTATGTTAATTACATTTTATTATAGTTACAACTAAATCACAAATAGGGAATCCGTTTATGTGACATGCTTAAAGCAAAATACGTCAATGTCAAACAAGGCCTGTTATAATTAAACTTCCTATCTGAGCAAAAATGTTTAGAAAAATATTTCTTTATGGTTAACACTGTCAAAAATTTCTTCAACAATAAATACTGGTAACATATTTCTAAATGTACTTTTTAACATTTCCTCCTACTTGATAGTATCATTGGCTTATGCTACCTTAATTTTCTTTCTAGAATAAAAAGTCTCACTAGTAAGAACCTAAATTTTGTAAAAAATGCTCTACTGTATAAAAAGTATCTCTCTCTACACAATAATCATGTTGTGGCAAGAGATTATAATAGAACAAGAAAAAAAGCTCCAGATAATTATTCATACTAGGTTTTACTTATTCTTTTGAACTGTAAGAAGGAAAAAGCTTGGAAAAAAATTTACTCTTAACAACAGATTTGACCAAAAAGCCAAGAAAATCCATAAGGTGGCAAGTAATTGATTCCTAAAGAAATTATCATTGGAGAATATCAAACACATATTCTTTAAATAAAAAAGGGGAAATCATTTAAATTATGAAAAAGTTGTGATAAACTTAAAATTCGGATGTACATATTTGTTTAACAAGACACTTGGAAAAGGAGATTCACATACTTTTGCTATATCCTCTGGAAAAGTTTTCCTTTTCTCCTGCAGATATCTCCACGTGACAATCATCTACAAAACTTAGCTCATAATCTTGTCGTGCTTCACCTTCTGAAGACTGTGGCATTTTGGGAGTGGTACTTGCTTTCTGTGTGTCTTTTATGTGAATCAATTCTTTCATTTCTTCACTACTTCCCTTCAAAGGAGGTGAATCACCACAATGTCCATTTGGATGAGGTGAGTCCTCAGTGGTGTGAGAAAAGAGGCTTGCACCAGGGCGTGGGCCTTCTCTCTGCCAAGCACTGGCCTGTCCACAACACCCCGTAGCTTCTGCAGTGGCAGATGCTTCCTCCAAATTCACGCAGCTCCAAGTGGCACCGCCTTCACCATCCGTAATTTTCTGAGGAGTAGGCTTAGTTTTTGCTGTTAAATCAGGAACATTAACTGATCGTTGTTTTTTACCAATGCAGGAAAAATCAGACATCTTAAATACGCTTGCTCTCTCCTCCTTAGAAAGACTTCTGTGGTTGAACTGAGCAGGGATTGATGATGGCTGAGATTTAGGAGGATGATTCTCCGAATTCCTTGCCTTAAGGTTATCAGGTGAAAAATAATCATCATACGAGGACTCCCCATAATCAAGAGTATGAAGAGCAGATTTGGTCCTGAACTGCGGGTTGTCTTCCGACTTAAAAAGCTGCAACTGTGGCATGATGGATCTCTTGCTGCAACGTTTTTTCTTTAATTTTTCTTTTGGTGATGAATGTGGGTCACCTGATGTTCTTTTCCTCTTTACTGAGGAACTCTTGGGTCTCGAATGTACCAAAAGGTGGCCTTTTGTTAAATGTAATGTAGGAGACAAACTGTGCTTCTCATCAAACATCTCCTTAGACACACCTTCTGCTTGCTTTTTGTCAGGGGTGACTATTTTACCTACAGTGTCGCTTTGCCAATTTGTTTCTTCCTTTGGAAGATTACTTATAAATTTCTGAGGACTTAATGTGTTGAGGTAATTGGAGGATGCTGATGAATGAATACTATGCGTTTTTGATGCAGGTGAAGAAGCACACATATCACTTTTAATTTCAAGAACGGATTCTCCCAATCCCCTTTCCTGATTTCCACATACTGAGTTTCTACAAAGATCATCAAAAGATGAGTGTAAATCACCAGCAAAGGACTCATCTGGAAAATATAAATAAAGAAGTAACTTTTTAAAATGATTTAAATTATTATAAATTTATTTTTCAGTTGACTAATATAATAATACTTAAGTATAGCTTTTACTTAATAAGAAAATTGATCACATTTTTGTTCTTCTCATTTCCCTTTAAGGATACCTTTTAGGGCATCCTTACTGAATCTGGGCTTCAATGAGTGCATGGGATAAGGGTAGGGAGGGAGGACAGGGGTAATAAACTTCAAAATGTCATGGAAACTTCCACATGCACTGCACTTTTTTCCAGGAAGAACATCTATCTATAACTTGTCACTAAATGGTCCAGGTGATCAATAATTCTAAAATGTAAGAACTACTGCTTTAAGGTTGAGGTCAAGTCCTAATCTTCTACGAAGGATTCCCCAACTAACAAACAACTAACTCATCTTCCCCTCCCCTGTCTTCTAGTGAAGGCCTCATATTATATTTACGTCCTAAAGTGAACCTTCTGGTAGATCTCAGTGTTTTGATGTTCCATAAGGATTTTACATTTCTTTAGAGTAATGCTAAGCTGCTATCTTCACCTCAAAATTCTACACCCTCTACACCTCTGTGCCTTGCCTTTCCTCCATGATTCAACCTTCAAAACCTGCCTATATTGTCAACATCCCTGTGACCCTTCCCACCCTGGCCAGGTCGAGCCAGCTGTGTCCCCTCTGCTACACAGCATTATGCATCACAATGCACTGTGGTCATGTGTGGGCCTGCTCCTCTTTCCACACTATCAGCTACTGGAGGACAGATACCACCTTCTGTCCATATTGGAATATGAAGTCTCCAGCCCAGCGGTGGCTCCCCTAGTAGGGACTCAGTGCTTGCTGGCAGAGGGCCTCCATTTCACAGAAATCATACAGTCTGAAGTGCTGCAACTCTGTGACTGAAATCACTAAAATTCTACTTTTAAAAAGGAAAAGCACAGGTAATCACCAGAGCTCCTCCCTCGTGGTTGTGCTCCAGGAGGGAGGGACCAGTGGACAGGAGGTGCCAGGCCTGCGCCAAGTCAGAGCCTTCTGTGTCTTCAAGGTAGTGTTTGGAAATATAGGTTGCTTTTCATTTTAGCAGCTGAATATACACTTTTCAAAATGCCGATAAGCAGTGTGACATGTCATGAAGAGTAAAATTGTAAAGTCAGTCTGCCTAAGTTAGAAGCCTGGGTTTGCCACTCACAAAGTGTGGACCTTGTACAAGCTGTTTGACCTCTGTGTCCTGATTTCCTCACTGGCAAAATGGGGATGGTGTCAGAATCTACCTCGTGGGGTTAATGGATGAATTAAATTAGATACAGTAAATAAGACACTTAGAGCAGTGCCTACAACACAGCAAAAGCAAAATCAGTGTTAGCTATAAATGTATGTATCAAGTATAAAAGGAAAAGATAGAGATTACTTAGGGTAAATGGGTAAATAAGTAACACACACACAGAGACAAGATTTTAAGAATAAACCATGCATTGGAAGAAAGCTTTAGTTCAAACTCCTAATATCTTGATGCTATTTTGTGTGTTGTCACTATTGTATCTTCATAGTTAACATATTCCTTAATATTTCAAGCACTTTGAACAATTATTTTAGGGGTCACTACTACTTATGTAGGCCTTGTTGAGGGTTGGACTGAAAAACTACAAAAAATTAGATACGATCAAAGGAAAGATATGATCATGAAAAATTATCATCTCATCAAATAAGAGCTCTTACATTAAAAATAAATATACATGTTTAACCAATTTTATTAATTCTTACCAATGCCCTTTCTGCTTCTAACTGGAAACCGTCTAATTATTTCCTATATTTATGTTCTATACGTTCATTATGAACTGTGTGAGTTTTCCAAAGCTCTGACTGTTCTCAGTTCTGCACAGTTTAAACTGCATATCGCTTAGTTCATGTAAGATAACAAGAATTTTTGAAAATGAGCAATAGATTCTGTAGTAAGAAAGCAAGTGCCTAGTAGAAAACCCACAGGACCAAAAAGGAAGTTTAACTCATGCCTTAATTTTATTACAATATTTAATTTCAAAAGGAAATTTTAACTAATTATTCGACTCATTGCAAATGACTACATGAAATGCCAAATAAGAAAATCATACTATTCTCAAAGCTTAAATATAACTCAGAAAAGAACATAACTTTACCTGAACACAAAGTATCATGTGAAATGGTCAAAGATGCTTTACACAGAGAATTACCTGGATTATCATCAGACTGCTCAATCATCTGGGAAGCTGAAAACAGAATTAAAACATTTCATCAGATAAAACTTCAATTTTTTTTTTTTTAGTAGATGAGGCCAACAATAAGTCCACCTATTAATCAAAGCCGATTCTATTAAATCATAGAATCATAAAAGTTAGAGAGGATCTTAAAAAGTCAACTTGCTTGAACCTAATCAGAAGCTCAACAAAGTGAATATTTTGTCTGCTTCAATCTTCCTGTTTTATAATCATGGCTTTTTCTTCAAGGATGCATTTGACAGTTACTCGCTTAGTGGTGATTTGGGCTCCCAGGAGGTATCTGGTAATGTCTAGAGACATTTTAGACGTCACAGGTAAGGGAGGGAGGTTAAGTATGTTACTTGTATCAGTGGGCAGAGGCAGGGTTGCTGCTGAACACCCTGCCTTGCACAGGACAGTGCCCACAACAAAGAATTACCCAGCCCAAAATGGCACTAGTGCTGGGCTGAGAGATCCTGAAACTTTATATATAAATATCTAGGATTCCAATGGCTTAACAAATAAGGTCATAAATGTTCTCTTCAAAGGTTGTACATACTGCAGACAAGAAACAAAAGAGATGTTTGGGTCTCATATCCAAAGATACTTTTTAAAGGGACTCAAAAGGATACTTTTCTGAGAAGACTTGAGCAAACAATTGTAAAAAAGACAACAAACCAAGATAAGGAAGATAAACAGAGGTCAAATTTTCAGTTGTTGAGTTTTAAACTACGCTGGATGTGGTGAAATGGCAGAATTAACATTGCAAAGTAATGGAAAACAGTCAAGTATAAGGTGAATTAGCTTATATACAAAATTACATTTGAAATAATGTGGATGTCTCTCTGGGACACAACTAGTTTCCTAGCTCAATATGTACTCTCACTTCCCCTTAACAACAGAACTCTGATCAATACATTCAAAAAGACTATACTTCAGTCTTGCTTGCAATCAGGAGTGGCCATACAACTAGGTCCTGGCAATGGAGTTAGGCAGGACTATTGGGTGGGACATCTGGGAAGGCTGATAAAGGCAGCTGGCTCAGCTTGGAGGTACATACATCTTGGGAGAAAAGCCAGGTACCAAGGAAGGCGAATCAGAAAGATGGGAACCTAGTTTCTTAAAGATACAATGGACCACCACTGACTACCTACTTCTTCATTGTATGTGGCCAAAGCTAACCTTATCTGACATAGATGCCTATTTTGTACCATATACAAATGCAAATTCAAGACAAATCAAATAGCTAACCTTTAAAAAAGCTCTTACAAATCAGAAAGAAGAATATAATAGGCAGATGGACAAATGATATGAAATTCAGAGAGGTAATGGTCGATAACAATAAAAGTTGTAGTAAGTCATAGTCAATATGAAAAGACACTCAACCTCACTAATAAGGAAAAACAAAGAAATAGTTTTTCCATCTTCAGACTGAAAAAAGTCTTAAAAACTAATGCCATCCAGTTTCCCCAGTATGGAGAGATGAACACTCTTATAAAAAAAACCTGTAAAGGGTAAAATGGTCATAATCTTTTGAAGGATAATTTGACTGTACCTATCAAAAAGCTGGGCAGGGTGATATGCACCTACAGTTCTAGCTACTTGGGAGACGAAGGCAGGAGAATCGCTTGAGCCCAGGAGTTTGAATCCTGCTTGAGTAACACAGCGAGACTCCATAATCTTAATTTTAAAAAATTAAATCCTGCATTTATGAACTAATATTGAAATACATGAAGTATGCAGAAAGATAAGGATCTAGGTAGATGCATGTAGGAGTTATAACGGTATAAACTATGGGGAGCCAGAAAGTCTTATGTACATAAAAGTTTTAATAAAAAACAAGAACAACCAAGCCAAGTGGTTAAGAAAATAATAAAAACAGCAGCACTATTTCTAGTAAAGAAAAACTGGGGGAAAATAACCACCAACAGATAAGTCAATATCAGCACTGTAGACTACTCTGCAGTACCTTAAAA
>CAUYQG010229778.1:0-11111 GCA_963574415.1 Tarsius wallacei
GTGGCCGGGAGCGTGCCACTGCACTCCAGTCTGGGCGACAGAGTGAGACTCCAACTCAAAAAAATATGATAAATAAAAACATTTTATATTTAGGTTGGATTCATGACAAGAGCGAACGTCTATTAAACCCTTATCAGGGTCAAGCATCACCCTAACGTATAAAGTCTAAAACACTGGGGGTTGCTAGTGTACAACTTGATCATCTGAGAAAAGAAGGCTTGGTCCCACATTCCGTCTACATACGAGGAAAGTTGGGTCGAGTAGCCCGGTAGCTAACTTGGTTTTACAAGGTCCCACGGCAAGTGTATGCTCGGGCCCGAGTCTGAAGGACAGCAGCGTCTGTGCTCAGAACCACTAAGTGGTCTCATGGAACCAGAGTATAGATGCCGACTGCCCCAGTGAGAGTGGTTCAAAGGTTCTTAACGGTGTTCCATGAACTGCCAGCTACTTTTATTTGCTGTAATCCAGAACGTTTAAATCAGAGTATCCGGGCAGGAGAGAGACCCAGGATGTGTGCTCAGACACAGTCACTGTAAGAATGGCTTGCCACGCATCCATCATACCCAAAGCTTTTGTGTTTGTTCTTGGCTACCACACAAATGTTGCTGGTATGTACAACAAGCTTCCATGTGTACGCAAGGTTGCGTGCGCATTTCGGGACACTGGTTCCAACACATTCCGTTTCTCTAAAACAAAAAATTAGAACGTTAGTGAAAGGGGTTGTTAGAGGCACAACTTTGGATTTCTTTCCTTAAAAAGATTCAAATACCACAGCGATTTAAAGGTTGTCAATACGAATTGCTTGGCGTAGTCCCACGATCGTGTTGAGAATCGAGACTGAAGAACTCCAGCCTCTCTCACATCCAGTTTTTTTTTTTTAAAGTCAGAGTCTCACTCTGTCACCCAGGCTGAAGTGCAATGGCACGCTCCAGGCCACCACAATCTCGACCTGCTGGGCTCAGGCTATCTTTCCGCCTCAGCCTTCCAAGTAGCTGGAACTATAGGCATGTGCCACCATGCCCAGCTAGTTTTTCTTTATTTATTGTAGAGATGAGGTCTCACCAAGTGGCCAAGGCTGGCCTTGAACCCCTGGGCTCAGGAACTCCTCTCACTTCGGCCTCCCAAAGTGCTGGGATTATAGGCCTGAGCCACTGTGCCCGGCCTCACACCCACTTTTTAAAGGCGAGGACACAAAGACAAAGAAAACTTCCATGATTTACACAAATCTTGTTAGTTAAATAGTAACAGAGCCGGAATTTAAACCCATAGATGTCTAAACCCTTAGGGGTATTCTTTCTGCTTTCTTCTGGTACTATGACATGTGGTAGATGTCTATATATAAATGTACATATATGTTTTTGGAGACAGAATCTTGCCACATTTCCCAGGCTGGTCTCGCAATTGTGGGTTCAAGCGATCTTCCTGCCTCAGCCTCCTGAGTAGCTGGAATTACAGGTGTGGGCCACGGTGCCTGGCCCTTATTTTTGCATGTTATTGAACTCTTTAAGATGTAATTTTTAATTTTTATGAATATATAGTTGATGTATATATTTATGAGGTACGAGGGATGTTTTGAAACAGGCATACACCATGTAATAATCACATTGGGGTAACTGAGGCATCCATTACCTTAAGCTTTAATAGCTTTTTCGTGTGTGTTAGGAATATTCCAGTTGCACCCTTTTAGCTGTTTTTAGATATGCAATGAATTTCTGCTGACTGCAAACACCCATTGTGCTGTCCAATACTAGATCTTACTCCTTCTTTCTACTCATATTCTCACCTGTTAACCATTCCCACATTGCCTTCTTCCTGCTCTCTCTCCCAGCCCCTGGGAAGCATCATTCTACCCTCTATTTCCATGGGTTCTTTTGTTTTTATTTTTAGTTCCCATATATGAGTGAGAACGTGCAAAATTTATCTTTCTGTGCCTGTTTTAAATCACTTAATATAATTCCCCCAGTTCCATCCTTGATGCAGCAAGTGACATCATTTTATTCTTTTTTATGACTGAATAATATTCCATAGGCCAAGTATGGTAGTCATAGCTATAATATCAGCACTTTGGGAGGCCAAGGCAGGAGGATGACTTAAAGCCAGAAGCTCGAGACCAGCCTGAGCAACATAGGGAGACTCTGCCTCTACACACACACACACACACACACACACACACACACAAACCTGAGTATGATAGTGCATGCCTGTAGTCACAGTTACTTGTGGGGCTGAGACAAGAAGATCTCCTGAGCACAGGAGTCTGAGGCTTGGTGAGTTGTGATCGCATCTCTGCACTTCAGTCTGAATGACAGAGAGAGAGAGAGAGAGAGAGAGAGAGAGAGAGAGAGGGAAAGAGACTATATAATAATAATAATTAATAATAATAATAATAAAAGCTCCATGGTGTATACACACCACATATTCTCTATCCATTCATCAGTTGATGAGCACTGATTCTACTCTTGGCTATTGCGAGTAGTGGTGCAACTAACATGAGGGTACAAATAGCTCTTCTAAATACCGACTTCCAAGCCAGGCTGGGTGGCTCAGCCTGTAATCCCGCGCCTTGGGAGGCTGAGGTGAGTGGATTGTCTGAGCCCACGGGTTCGAGACCCACCTGGGCAACTCGGCGAGACCTCATCTCTACAATAAATTAAAAATTAGCCGGTGTGGTAGCTCACGCCTGTAGTTCCAGCTACTTGGAAGGCTGAGGCGGAAAGATCGCCGGAGCCCGGCAGGTCGAGGCTGCGGTGGCCAGGAGCGGCCGCTGCACTCCAGTCTGGGCGACAGAGTGAGACTCCAACTCAAAAAACAAAACAAAGCAAAATACCGATTTCCTTTTTGGGGGTGTTATATCGTGCAGTAAAACTGCTGGAATTGATAGAGCTGTTTTCTTACTCTGACAGTTCATTTAATATTTGGGTGAAAGAACCTGGAGTCAATGTGTGAATACTCTTGTGTTCACATCTGTGAGCTGTGAGGTATAATCATTGATGGCCGGGTATCAAAATGGATTCAATGAATGTGGTTTGCACTTGGGGTTGGGCTTTGCTGTGATTTTCCTCGTTTTCTGTGGATTCTGATTGAAGAAAGGTGAGTCCAGAATGTTTATGGCTGAAAAGGACCACGGATCATGACTGCACTGGGGAAACCTCAGAGTAGAACCAAATTCAAATTACTGGTGTAGAAAACCTGAAGGAGGGTGTCTAAGTTCATTCAGGTGCCAAAACACAATACCATAGCCTGGGCGGCTTGAACATCAAGAATTGTTTCTTACCCTTCTGGAAGCTGGAAAGTCCAAGGTCAAGGGATCAGCAGATTAGGTCACCGGTAGGGGCTTACTTCCTGGCTTGCAGACGCGGTTTTCTCACTGTGTCCTGACACGGCGAAGAGAAAGAAGGGGGGGAGCTCTCTAGCGCCTGTCCTTCTGGGGGCACCCATCTCAGCATGACAGCCCCACCCTCAAGACCTCACCTCAGCCTCACCACCTCCCAAAGGTCCCATCTCCCAACAGGATCGCAGTGGGGGTCGGGGCTTAACACATACATTTGGGCGGAACATGGTTTAGTCTGTAGCATGAGATGGCTTCAGAACACCTAAACAGCAGCCCAGAAAGTGAGGGGGTGGACCACAAGTGAGAAGAGTGTGAAGTCCCATTTTTCTTTTCTTCTTTTTTTTTTTGAGTCGGACTCTCACTCTGTCGCCCAGACAGGAGTGCAGTGGCACGCTCCCGGCCACTGCAGCCTGGACCTGCTGGGCTCAGGCGGTTCTTCCGCCTCAGCCTTCCAAGTAACTGGAACTACAGGTGCGCACTAACATGCCTGCCTAATTTTTTGATGTATTGTAGAGACGAGCCCCCACTATGTTGCCCAGGCTGGTCTGGAATCCTTTGGCCTTGGCCTCCCAAAGTGCTGGGATTATAGGCTTGAGCCACTGCACCTGGCCAAGGTCCCATTTTTCAGCCAAAGGAAGATGTGCTAGAAGATATTAAAAAATGAAAAATAATGACAATAAAATTTAAATAAATATAATTAAAATAGGACTATCTTGCCAGGCTCAGTGGCTCAGCCTGTAATCCCAGCATTTTGAGAGGCCGAGGTGAGTAGACTGCCTGAGCCTACGGGTTCAAGACCCACCTGGGCAATTTGGCGAGACCTCATCTCTACAATAAATCAAAAATCAGCCAAGTGTGGTAGTGCATGCCTGTATTTCTGGCTGCTTGGAAGGCTGAGGTGGAAGGATCGCTGGAGCCCAGCAGGTCAAGGCTGCTGTGGCCGGGAGCATGCCACTGCACTCCAACCTGGACAACAGAGGGAGAGTCCAACTCAAAAAATAGATAAATAATAAAATAAATAAAATAAAATAGGACTATCTAACAATAATTGCCACCTGTGAAACGCTTGTGACGTGGCAATCCTCCACATGAAGTTTTAATTAAGCTACCATAGACCTACTACGCAGACACTACTTAATATTGTCATTTTACAAATGAAGGAATTGGCTCAAATAATGCGACAGAACTGGGTGCTTGTAAACCTATGCTGCTGCAACATTCAATGCCATGAATCGAAATTGAGTAGCTCTCTAACTTTCAACATGCCGGCAGCAGAGACGCTCCTTCTTGTGTGGACACGTCTCGGAGCGCATGGTCTTCCGAGCTCCAGCTCCCTTTAAAAAATCCCAGCTCTGAGTTCATGCCCCACTCGTGCTTTCACCCAGTGCTTCTAGATACACGGAAGAGTGAGCTGATCTCTGTTTCGTACAGCAAAGCTTGCATGCAAGTAGCTGAGATTATCCCAGCCTATTCAACCCAGCCGGCCAATGGGTTCTCACCTCAAGCTTCATTTCCCCAGCATCCACCAACACGACTCCTAAGGTGACATGAATTAGCCAGTCACCCTTCTCCATACTCTTCTTTGGAAAACCTTCATTTCGATTTTAGTCTCCTACAAGGAAAAGTCTCAGAACACCGCAATACTGTGGATCCAGCCAGGACGGGGTGGAGTTGAAAGATGACCACGCATTTCCTGGTGTGGAGAGCTTGTTCTGTACCATAGTCGGGTTTTGACAATTCCACTTTTCTCTTTTCTGATCACAACTCTAAAACGTGTCTGCTTTCCTTGACCCATGACGCACTCCTTACCAAGCCTCAGCAAATGGGACCAGAGAGGACACCGTCTGAGGGAACCAACCCAGCGTCTGCCAGCGAGCACGTAGCTATCTTATCCTAAAGGCTGTGACTAAGGCACAAGTAAGCACAGTTCCTATCATTGTATCAGAACTCCTTCCAGGAGGTCATGCAGCATGGAAGCCAGCGTTTGCTGGTGTCGCCCTCTGCCCTGTCACTGTGACGGCACTGTGAACTTGCATCACACTTTCAGACTTTTTTTTTGAGTCAGAGTCTCACTCTGTCGCCCAGGCTGAATTGCAGTGGCATGTTCCTGGCCACCGCAGTCTCAATCTGCTGGACTTAGGCGATCCTTCTGCCTCAGCCTTTCAAGTAGCTGGAACTATAGGCGCACGCTAACATGCCCAGCTAATTTTTTGGTTTGTTGTAGAGACGTGGTCTTGCCAAGTTGCCCGGGCTGGTCTCGAACCTGCGGGTTCAGGCAATCCACTCGCCTCAGCCTCCCAAAGTGCTGAATGCCTTCGGATTTTAAGAGGACAAATACCTTCTTTATCTTCACATCCTGTGTACACTGATGATGCCTCACACGTAGGGTTGCTTGGTAAATGCTTATTAAATTCAACAACTGTAAAAGATCTACAATACTTTCTATTTGTCAGGCACTGAGAAGAGCATTACATTCAGTTCTGATTTATAACCTAAGGTAATCTTGAGGAACAAAAATAAAACATTGATAAACAGAACCTGTGGAGACAAGTGAAAAGAATCCTACTGTCCTTAGCTTTGTATTCCCAGTGCCTTTCATTCAGCCTGACAGATGCCAGAAACTCAGTAAATTGTCGAATGGACTACATTTGAAGACCTGAAGAGGCCTTTATGTCATGAAATATAGAGAGCAGGGAATATGGACTATAGCTGAGCCCCTGCCTTCTGTATAACAAGCACTCAAGAAATGCCTGAGGGACTCAAGAGTTTATGCTGCCTGCTCTAAGTGAGGATAGAGGTGAACTGAGCAAAGACAAGTGAGCTTGTGGTGCCTGCTGGGCTGTCAGATAGAGCATTAGAATTCTGCATCAAGCCCCCTGAGACACCGTCAGGTTGCCACCTCTCTCCCGTGTTTGCTTTCCACCTGCCAGGAGAGGTAATGACACGACCTTATGTGTACCACGTGGTCCCGGGCTGGTAAAGCATCCCATGTGGGGCCAGGGTCTGTCCACCCCTCCATCTTCGGGAGCTAACGCCAACATTTCCTGCAATACCTCACCCATGGGCTCCTATGTGACTTACGGTGTCCTCTCCTGTATTCATTCAGCATATTGTGAGATTCCTTGCCATTATCTGTATTGCGTTAGTTTAAAATGTGCATTGGCCGGGCTCGGTGGCTCAGCCTGTCATCCCAGCAATTTGGGAGGCCGATGCGAGTAGATTGCCTGAGCCCGTGGTTTAAGACCAGCTTGGGCAACTTGGCAAGACCTCCTCTCTACAATAAATGAAAAAAATTAGCCGGGCACGGTAGCGCGTGCCTGTAGTTCCGGCTACTTGAAGGCTGAGACAGAAGGATCGCCGGAGCCCAGCAGGTCGAGGCTGTGGTGGCTGTGAGCCTTTGAGCCACTGCACTCCAGCCTGGGTGACAGAGTGAGTCTCCAACTCAAAAAAAAAAAAATGTGCATTACACTTTTCTGTGTTCTGTCTAAGATAGCGAACTCTGTCATCAGGAAGTCAAAGGTTGCAGTCCCGGCTTTTGGTTTAAATTGTATTCCCCAGAAATCCAGGAGTGACTTCACCCTTGCTCTCGCCCCGACACTTTCTGAATATCCACTTACCTGGGCATTGTAACACGATACCAGTGCTCCCTCAAATCCAATCGACTTGAAAATAAGTTGCAGAATGTGGCTTAGTATTTGTTCAAACGTCTCTGAGCTATTTTTTGAAATACCAAGATCACGCTGTCAAATGTACTCAATGCCAGAGTTCAGATTTAAAGCACTTTTTGATTCACAAACTTTTGCACACAAGTTCTCATTAAGTCACCCACTGGCCTTGCTTGGCAGAGGGGCGGGCGTCGTAGCCTCTTCCATGGGTAAGAGCGCTCAGGCTGAGGCTGGGGCAGGGCCAGTTTTAAGAGCTCGCAGGTGGCAGGGCTGCTCCTCCTCTCCCGCTTTCTGGCTCTGGCTTCCATGTTCCGTTGCAGCACGTGTCACCGATCGTGCCTATCTTTCAGGTCCGGAGTGGTGGGAACTGGAGAAGCCATGTAAAGTGCAAGCAGGTGTATCCCCAAGAAGCAGCCAGGAAGGGTGGCAGGCTGTGGAGGGACAGCTGGACGGCCTGCAAGCTCCCCTCTTGATTTATAAACACAGCTATGGTTCATCCGAGCAACAGGAAAGGGTGTGCGCTCGGTAGGTCGTTTAACGTGATTTATTGAATGCAGGGATTTACTAAACAGCATCTGCCAAAAATCCCAGATCTGACAACGTCCTGAAAATCTACCTTCATGCAGACAAGCTTTGACAAACATCCCTCAGCAGGGTCTGGGCATGCAGGGTGCCTTCTCACGGCCCCTCAGAGCAAAGCTTTGGGGCTCAGCCTCATATGTGCGCAAGCTTGTCCCAGTAGCCTCTGGGGTTAGCGCACACATCAAAGCTTTCTTTAGGATGCTGGGTTCAGCTCTAGAAGGTCCTTGGCTTTGGGGTGTCTGCGGTCACACGACAGCACTTAAAATCGCTTCCCCTTTGGCACTGCGCTTCTTGTTCCTCTTACATATTGTTATTTCATCAAATATATGTACTCAATGTGATTCCAATTTTGTTTTGTTTGTTGGGCCAGTGAACCTGGGTAACCCAGGGCTCATGGCCAAGCATCTGGTAACAATGAAATCAGCATTATAGGAGAAGATCATCAAGCGTCCTGGAGCCATCGGTGATCTGGAGTCCTCTGGACAGCTAGGAGAGCACGTAATGGTGTGTGTTCCTCTGTGACAGATGCTCTCCGAGCTGACAGAACCAGGTCAGAGATCCTTGGCAGCCCAGGGTCAACAGGGGAAGCCAGGAGAAAACAGAACTTGTCCTTGGCCGCTGGTGCCTATTCTAGTTTTGATTTACCCCTCATTCTGCGATCTTGGAAACAGGGAACCCCAGAAACGATGGGTAAAACATATTTATCAGGTCCCCAGTTAAAAAGAGAAGGGTAGACAGCCTCCCCACAGCACGCCCCGTGTCCAGCAGGTCTAGCCCTCACAGCTGGGTCCTGGGTCAAGGGTGGAAGAGCCCATGAAAGCTTGCTTCCTTAGCCGGGCGTGGTGGCGCGTGCCTGTAGTTCTGGCTCCTTGGAAGGCTGAGACGGAAGGATCGCCAGAGCCCAGCAGGTCGACACTGGAGTGGCCGTGAGTGTGCCACGGCACCCCAGCCTGGGCGACGGAGTGAGGCTCCAACTCAAAAAAAAAAAAAGAAAGCTTGCTTCCCTGGGCGTTGCTTCTCCGCACACCTCTCCCCGAGCTGGTCCTTGCTTCATCACGGCACCCACAGACACTTGGTGGATGGGCACACAAGCTGTTGTCCTCCGCCCACTCATCACCTGCGGTCGTCCACGCTCCGTTCTGTGAGGTTCACGCTGGGCTCTGGTCTGTAAACCGCGCACCCTCCACTTTCGAGCTTCTTAAGTACACGCTCCCTGTTTCAGTCCTTCCTTACTAAATCAGAAGTGGTAACTATTTCCCCGAAGATTGCTTGAGTCTCTACTCTGATCAACGTCTCAGTTTTTCTCATCGCGTAATTACTTTGGAACTTGAGGTTTACACTGGGGCTCACTTTTTCATCTCAAGTCCCTACAAGTTATTTTCTGCAGTTTCCTGTGAGCATTTACGATGAACACCTGTCATGTCACATAGACGACTGTCTTTTCCATCTGGAAGCCTATAAACTAAGGTTTACAGTTTAGGGAACTGCTGTTCTCAGATGTCTAAGAAAGTCCATTTCTTCTTCCCTTTCATACTAGGATGAGTAGCAGCAAAACTTCAGGGAAGCCATTTAACTGGTCTTTACTTCTTCAGAAAAAAGAAGAAAAGAATCTTTATCTCTCCAGAGTCCCTTCCTGTTCTTCCGTTAATACACAATATTCTTCTTTGAGGAATGCTGGCCCAGCGTATCAGGGAAACAGAAGATGAATATTCTCTCTGCATAATTCACGCGAAAAATGGCTTGGGCCTGCAATTTTTGGCCAGAATGTGGTTTCCTGTGTCACATCCATGCTGCACATGAATATGCAGTTGGCCTCTGCGAACGGCCCGTCTCAGCCAGGCAGCTGCAGAGAGACTCCGGAAAGTTCTCTCATCTCCACCAGAGCGCCCGGTGGTGCAAAAGCCACACTCGCGCTCAGCTCCTGGAATTGGAAGTTACAGCCCTCGAAATGATGCCTCCTTCTCTGTGAAGTTCCACTCTGGATCCCTTTGTATCAATGGCAGCATCCTCACAGTCTCTGTGCTTTCTGCCTAAAGAACAGATGAGGCCAGGCTCGGTGGCTCAGCCTGTCATCCCAGCACTTTGGGTGGTAGAGGCGAGTGGATGGCCTGAGCCCGCGGGTTGGCCCAGGCAACTTGGCGAGACCTTGTCTCTACAATAAATCAAAAATTAGCCGAACTTGGTAGTGAGCGCCTGTAGTTCCAGCTACTTGGAAGGCTGAGGTGGAAGAATCATTGGAGCCCAGCAGTTTGATGCTGGGGTGGCCATGAGCAGGCCACTGCACTCCAGCCTGGGCGATGGAGTGAGACTCCAGCTCTAAAAAACAAACAAACAAACAAACAAAAAAAAGAGCCAGGCTCAGTGGCTCAGCCTGTAATCCCGCGCTTTGGGAGGCTGAGGTGAGTGGATTGCCTGAGCCCGCGGGTTCGAAAGCCACCTGGGCAACTTGGCGAGACCTCATCTCTACAATAAATGAAAAAAGAGCCAGGCATGGTAGCGTGCACCTGCAGTTCCAGCAACTTGGAAGGCTGAGGCGGAAGGATCGCTGGAGCCCAGTGGGTCGAGGCTGCGGTGGTTGGGAGCGGCCACTGCACTCCAGTCTGGGTGACAGGGTGAGACTCCAACTCAAAAAAAAAAAAAAAAAGAACAGGTGAAAGACACATGTTTTCTTTGTTAGAAAGTGGGACCCCACTCGGTTCTTATGCTGTGGCAGCAGCACTGCTAGGTAGATCTTCTGATCTCTGTCTTATTCTCTGCTAGAGGCAAGACGATCCCCGGGAACCCATGCCCTCTCCCTCAGAAACTAGGCACAGCTCAGGCCACGGGTGAAACAGAAAGATCTTCCCTGGCACCTATACGAAGTACTCAATAAACACATCGTCTGTCGTATTTTTTTGACTGGTTCAGTCTGCCTGAAAACATGCTTGACCTGAGGAACTGAGCTCACGTTTCTCACTGTAGGTATTGCCAGGTTTTGACGTGACCTATCACATCTACAGAGACTCGGGGCATTTGATGGGTACATTTCGTGTACGGTATGATCGGGCGCAGTGTCCATGACAGCAACAGCCGCAAGAGGGTTGTCATCATAACAAAACCCCCCTCCGAGGAGGGTCATACATGCCGGACGTGGTTCTCTAGGACGTCGCACAGGTCCACCCACTGACCTCACCACCAGCATTTGGAAGTATGTGACCTTTCCTGAAACCCCGATTTCAGCGGCTCCAAGCTCCTGTCCTTCCCAGTTCCACCAGATTCCTCACCCACAGCAGTGTCTGTTGTTCCCCTCAGAATCGCGCGTGTGCCCCATCCTCAGCCTCGTCCATCTGTCCCCCACTGGCCATCCTGCTTGGAACTGATTCTCTGCTGAGCACCTAGAAACATTCCTCTAGCTCGGCTCAGTGGCTCGGCCTGCAATCCTGCGCTTTGGGAAGCCGAGGTGAATGGATTGCCTGAGCCCGCAGGTTCGAGACCCGCCTGGGCAACTTGGCGAGCCCTCATCTCTACAACACATCAAAAAAATTAGCCAGGCG
>CAUYQG010229781.1:0-10625 GCA_963574415.1 Tarsius wallacei
GTGGTAGTGCGCGCCTGTAATTCCAGCTACTTGGAAGGCTGAGGTGGAAGGATTGCCGGAGCCCAGCAGGTCGAGGCTGCGGTGGCCGGGAGCGGCCACTGCACTCCAGTCTGGGCGACAGAGTGAGACTCCAACTCAAAACAAAACAAAACAAAACAATGTGGTTATTTCAGGAAACAATAGGATAATTTATGGTACTGAATATAGAGTTCAAAAATATTCATGTTTTTATGATGATTCAACTTATAAAAAATATTTGATATATGAAATAGAGAATGAAAGATGGACTACATCGCATTGATACTTTAACAGTTGATATTCACTTGGAAACTTTTATTTTCTCTCTCTATAACTTCAATAAAAATAATTTGCTATAGATTGGTTAGACAGCTAAATAGAGAACAGGACCTTAAATTTAAAAATAAAATACAGAAACACATTAGAAATCTTGTAATTGCAATGCTTTTCTAATTATAATAAAACCCTAGACATGACAAGAGACATAATCTGTAAATTTGACTGCACATGAATTATAAATTATGAAGAAAATATTTGCACTATATATGAAGAATAAAACATTAATCATTAAACACATTAGAAATCCCACAAATGAACAAGAAAGAAAAACAGGTCAATAGAAAAATGAGCAAAGGATTTGAAGCAATTTATATGCACACATACACAAATACAGATGTCAACATTACTAGTATTCACTTTAGCAAAATATAAATGAATGATAAATAATTAAGATTGGGTAAGATGCTCTAGTTAAAATTTACTATGTAAAACTTATTCCTGAATTAGCAGCTTAATACAAAAAATATTTATTACCTCATAGTTTCTATGGATCAGGAATCTGGAAGGTGCTTCTGACTCAAGGTCTCTCATAGGGTTACAGTCTAGTTGTTGATGGAACTGTAGTTACTCCAGGACTCGCTTCTAAGCTCATCTACACGGTGGTGGTCACACTTCAGTTTTTTGTGAACTATTGGACTGAATGGCTCAAATTTTTTTGCTATGCTACATGAGCCTCTTCATGGGGCAGTTTACAAGCTTACGGTATGGCATTGTCATCTCCCCAGCATGGCAGGGAGAAACAGAAGGGGAATGGGGAGGGAATGTGATGTGTGTGTGTGTGTGTGTGTTTGTGTGTCAGAGAGAGAGAGCAAGAGAGCATAAGAAAGCATAATTTGAAAGGCACAGTCTATTTATAATATCCCATCACTGAGATACTTTATTTGTTAAGAGACAGTCAGTAAATTCAGTTCACAAATTCCTGAAATTTCTGTTTACAAATCCATTCAATAGACATATTTGCACAAATGTTCAAAGATATATGCATAGGAATGTTTATTGAAAAATAAATAATATTAGTGAAAATTGGAAGCTGCTTCAATTCTAAATTGTGGTTAAATAATATGGCTCAGTGTATCTAGAAATTTGATACAATAGTTGGAAAGAAAGAGGCAGAGTTATGTAAAATCTCCTTAAGGAAAATCTCTTGGTCATATTTATAAAAAATTAAATGTATTATTTTTAGCTAATTGATATGTAAAATTTGCACATATTTAATTTATACAGCTTGATGAATTTGGATGTATACATACAACATGATACCATCACCACACCAAGGTATTAGACATAACCACCATTTCAAAAAATTCCTTGTGTTCATTTTTTTCCCTTTTCCCATATTTATTTTTTGATTAGAAGGGTACATGTGAATTTTTGTTAAATGGACATATTGTTTAGTGGTGGGAATTGAATCTCAGGTAGCCCATTCCTCAGTAGTGAATATTGTACCCAATAGTTAATTTCTGAATCCTAACTCCCTGCCCCACCTCCCCTCTTACTGGTGTCCCCAGTGTCTATTATTTCCATCTTTGTGACCATCTGCTACCACATATGAGTAAGAACATATGGTGTCTGTTGTTTCTGAGGCAGTTCACTTAGGATGATGATGCTCAACTCCATCCATGTTGCTGGAGATAACATGATTTTTTTTTTTTTTAATGGTTGCATAGTATTTTATGGTGTATATATACCACATTTTCTTTATCCAGTCAATTATTGCTAGACACTTGGATTGGTTCCATAATTTTGCTATTGTGAACAGTGCTACAATGAACATACAAGTACAGGTATCTTTTTAATATATTGATGTATTTTCCTTTGAGTAGATCTATAGTAATGAGATTGTTGGGTGAAATGGTAACTTGATTTTTAGTTCTTTGAGAAATCTCTGTACTATTTTCAATAAAGGTTAAACTAGTTTACAATCCCACTAACAGTGAACGAGCATTCCTGTTTCTCTGCAACTAGGCCATCATCTTTGGCTTTCTAAGAATAGCCATTCTGACTGGTATGAGGTGATATCTCATTGTGGTTTTAATTTGCATTTTTCTGATGATTAGTGGTGTTGAGCATTTTTTCATATGTTTGTTGGCTGTTTGTGTGTCTTCTTATGAGAAGCGTCTATTTATGTCTTTTGCCCACCTTTTGATGGGGTTGTTTTTATTATGTTAAGTTGTTTGAGTTCCTTGAAGAATCTGGATATTAGTTCTTTGTCTGAGGGATAATTTTCAAATATTTTCTCCCATTTAGTAGGTTTTCTCTTCATTCTGTTGATTATTTCTTGCACTATGCAGAAGATTCTTAGTTTAATTTTTATTATAAGTTCTATTCATCTTTTTTTTTTTTTTTTTTGCAATTGCTTTAGGGACTTTCATAAATTCTTTGCCTAGGTCAATATTAAGGAGAGTGTTTTCTAGTTTTTCTTCTAGAATTTTTATAGTTTCTGGTCTTATATTTAAGTCTTTAATCCATCTTAATTTTTGTATATGGTGTATAGGGGGCCAGTTTTATTCTTCTACCTATCATTAGCCAATTTTGCCAGCACCATTTATTGAAGAGAATGTCCTGTCCCCATTGTTGTTGTCTTTGTGAAAGATCAGTTGATTGTAGAATATGGCTTTATTAATATTTCTGGGTTCTGTATTCTGTTCCACTGATCTGTCTATACTTGTACCAGTACCAGGCCATTTTAGTTACTATAGCCTTATTACATAATTTGAAGTCAGGCAGTGTGATGCCTCCATAATTGTTCTTTTTGCTTAGAATTCTGTTGGCTATTTAGGCTCCTTTTTGGTTCCATATACATTTAAGACTGTTTTTTCTAGTTCTGTGATAAACAAAGTTGATATTTTGATCAAGATTGCATTGAATCTGTAGATTGCTTTGGGCAATATAGTAATTTTTACAATACCGATTCTTCCAATTCATGAAAATGGGACATTCTTTCATTTGTTTGGTCACCGACAACATCGTTTATCAGTGTTTGGTGATTCTCCTTATAGAGATCTTTCTCCTTCTTAGGTGTTTTTCTAGGTTTTTGTTTTGTTTTGTTTTTGTGGTAGTATGAATAAGATTAAGCTCTTGATTTGGTTCTTGTCTTGAGCATTGTTAGTGTGTAGGAATAGGAGTGCTACGGATTTTTGTACATTGATTTTGTATCCTGAGACTTTATGAAGTCATTTATCAGGTCTAGAAGATTCTTGAAGGAGTCTGTAGGATTTTCTAAGTACACAATCATGTCATCCATGAATAGGGATAGTTTGACTTCCTCCTTGCTGATTTGGATGCCTTTTATTTCTTTCTCTTGCTGGATTGTTCTTACTAGAACTTCCAGTACAATGGTGAATAAGAATGATGAGAGTGAACATCCTTGTCTTTTTCCTGTTCTGAGAGGGAATGCTTTAAACTATTTCTGATTAAGTAAAATGGTGACTATGAGTAGGTTTTATATGGCTTTCTTAAATTTGAGATTTGTTCCTTCAATGTCGAGTTTGTTGAGGTTTTTTGTTTTTTGTTTTTTTATATCATGAAGGGATATTGGATTTTGTCAAATGCCTTTTCTGCATCTATTGAGATTTTTATTTTTGCTTCTGTTTATGTGGTGGATCACATTAATTGATTTGTGAATATTGAAGCATCTTTGCATTCCCTAGAATAAAACCTAATTGGTTGCAATGAATAATTTTTTTTATATGCTGTTGAATTCAGTTTGTTAAAGATTTTTGCATCTTTACTCACCAGAAACATAGGCTTGTGGTTTTCATTTTTTGTTGTGTTCTTGCCTGATTTTGGTATCAGTCTGAAACTGATTTCATAGAATGAGTTAGAGAGGAGTCCCCCCTTCCTCAATTTTCTGGAATCATTTTAATAAGATAGTGCCAGTTCTTCCTTGTACATCTAATAACACTATTCTGTGAATCTTCTGGCCCTGGGAATTTTTGTTGTTGGGAGATTTTATTATTATTGATTCAATTTCACTGCTTATTATTGGTCTATTCAGGGAATCTATTTCTTTTTGGTTCAGTCTTGAGAGGTTGTATGTTTTCGGGAATTTATTGTTTTCCTCTAGGTTTTCCAGTTTGTTGCCATAGAGGAGTTCATAGTAGTCTCTGATGATCTTTTTTATTTTTGCAATATCAGTTCTAATGTCATCTCTGATTGAATTTATTTGAGTTTTCACTCTTTTTTTCCTTGGTTAGTCTAGCTACAGTCTGTTGATTTTGTTTATCTTTTTTAAAAAACTAAATTTTTGATTCATTGATTCTTTGTATCTTTTTGGGGGTGGGGTCTCAATGCCATTTATTTGGTTCTGATCTTTGTTATTCTTTTTTTCTTCTAGCTTCAGGTTTATATTGTTCTTGTTTTTCTATTTCCTTGAGGTGCAAGGTTAAGTTGTTAATTGACCTCTCTAACTTTTGATGTAAGTATTTTATGTATAAACTTTCCTCTCAGAACTGTTTTTGCTGTGTCTCAGAGGTTTTGGTATTTTGTGTCATTATTTTCATTTCTTTCAACAAATTTTGGAATTTCTATCTTAGTTTCATTGCTTACCCAAAGGTCATTCAAAAACAAATTGTTCCATTTCCATGTATTAGTATAGTGATAGGAGCTTCTCTTATTGTTGATTTCTAATTTTATTCCATTGGGGTTTGAGAAGATGCTTGGCATCATTTTGTTGTTTTTAAATGTACTGATACTTGCTCTTTGTCCAAGGATATGGTCTATTTCGTAGAATGTTCCATGCAAACATGAGAAGAGTGTGTATATTTTCCAGTTGTTGGGTCAAACGTTCTGTAGATGTCTACTAGGTCCATTGGTTTATAGTTAAGTTTAAGCCCAGTGTTTCTTTGTTAATTTTCTGCTTTGATGATTTGTCTAGTGAAGTTAGCGGGTTGTTGAGGTCATCCTCTATTATGGTATTACTATTGATAAGTTTTCTAAGGTCAAGTAGTGCTTGCTTCATAAATTTGGGTGCTGTGGTGTTTGGTACATATATTTTAGGATGATTAAAGCTTCTTATTCTTATCACTAGCCAATGCTTTTATTCATTTGTTCTAACTGTTTTTGATTTAAAGTTTGAGCTATCTGATACGCAGGTAGCAACTGATATATCTTTTCCATTCACCTGATATATTTTTTCCCACCCATTTACTTTGAGTCTGTGACTGTCTTTGGCCAAGGCAGTATATGGTTGGGTCTAGTTTTTCTTTCTTTTATTTTTAAAATCAATTTTGCCACTCTGATTCTTTTAAGTGGGGTGTTTAGACCATTTATGTTTAGGGTTCACATTGTAATGTGAGGTTTTGTTCCTTCCATAGTGATGTAAACTATCTGACTTGGAGGTTCAATTGTGTACTTGCTTTATAAGCACGGAGAGGTTTGTACTTATGTGTGATCTTTTGTTATAGTGAGATTCATCATCTCATTTCCAAGTTTAGAACTCCTTTGAGAATCTCTTATAGTGCTGGTTTCATGGTGAAATTTCCTTAGTGTTTGTCAGGGAAGGAGTTTATTTCTCCTTTGCTTATGAAGCTTAGTTTGGTTGGATATAATATTCTTGGTTGACATTTTTTTCTTAAAGGAGGTTGAAATTGGTTCCCATCCTCTTCTGGTTTGAAGGGTTTCTGCTAAGAAGTCCACTGTTAATATAATCTCTTTTCCCTTATAAGTGATTTGGCACTTCTCTCTTGCTGTCCTTACAATATTTTCTTTCATATTGACTTGGCAGCATTTGAAAACAATTTGCCCTTGTGAAATTCTTGTGATATATTTTGATGGCATTCTTTGGGCTTTTTGTATCTAGATTTCCAGGTTTCTTTCAAGACCAAGGAAGTTTTTTTGATTATTTACTTTAATATATTTTTCATACTTTTTACTTTAACTTCTTCTCCCTCTGGAATGCTTGTGATATGTGGGTTTGGCAGTTTTACATAGTCCCATATTTCTTGTAGACGTTGCTCATTCTCCTTGATTCTTTTTTCTTTATTTCTGTCTCACTATGTTGGTTCAAAGAACCTGTATTCCATTTCTGAGATTCTTCTACTTGTTCTAGCCAACTGCTATAGCTTTGTACTGTGTTTTGTATGTCCACTATTGAGTTTTTTAGTTTTGTTTTTAATGTTGTCAATCTCATTTCACCTCCTGAATTGTTCTGCTAATTTATTTGTGTTACTTATCAGCTTTATCTTGAATCTTATTGAGTTTCTTCATAATCAATATTTTGAATTTGTTATTTGACATTTCAAAGATTTCATTTTGGTTACATAATGTTGTTGAAGAATTAATGAGTCCCTTTGGAAGAGTAATACTCTTTTTTTTTCATACGTTAGCATTGTTTCTCTGGTCTTTCTCTTCATCTGAATTAGTTGTGTTGGCTAATTTCTATGAGTTCCTTTGATATAGATGCTTATGTATGTAAGTTTTCTCAGTTGTTGTTTGCACTTGTAACGTTGTGGGGTTGTAGGTTAGCACATCACTTCCTGTGAAGCTGAGGTGGCAGGGGTCTTGGGAGGCTTAACTTGCTCCTTGCTAATGTGCGCTGATATCAGCGAATTACCTGTTGTGATGTGATGTTCAACTTCTAGGCCAGCAGGTGGTGCCTATGGGTAAGAACTGGCTACTCTTGATGGTGTTGAGTATTTTTACTTGACCCTTTTTTAAATGGGAAGAAACAATCTGTTGTCTCACCAGGAAGCTCATCTGTGGAGTGCATTATAGTCTTTGCTCCCAGTTCACAACTCCAGGGAGGGGAGAACAAAGATAGGTGGGGCTGAACTAGGGAGGCCCACCTACAAGTCCACCAATGTCAGGCATAGGCACCCACTCTGAGGCAGGCTTTGGTGTGCAGCCTCTGGGTGGCCAAAGGTGTGCCTTGATGAGGTATAAGGGGACCTTTGTTCTCTGCCTCAAGTTCTCTGCTCAGGAAAAGGAGAGTAACTTAATCTCTTAACCTAGAAGAGTAGGAGCTCCAAGTACCTGGAAGTATGTCAGAGAAAGCAGCATGGCACCAAGTCCTCCACCCCAGGGGGAGTGGTGGCTCAGGCTTCTACTTCAGGTGATTTGGTGTGTTTGTGTGTGGAGCATAGGGGGCCTCATTGTGCAAGGATCACTGACCAGGAAAGGTGGGGAAGCTTAGGTACTGGGTGTATAGAAATGGGGACCACATGATCCTTGGTACTGGGAGAGTACACTTCCCTGACAGACTTGAGGGGCAGACTTTGGAGCCCCATGTGACACCCGTAGCTCAATTCTGGGTAGGGAGCTGACTTCAGGCCTTGCTACTAGAGAGAAATCACAGAATCAAGACCTCTCCTGCTGCTCAGACTGCTGATACAAAGGCTGTAGGGTGAGGTCTCTCCTGCTGGTCTTCTGCCATTTAGACTGCTTTCCCAGTTGTGTATAAGTTGTGTGGGGGGAGGGCTCCTTTTCCTCAGTATTGCTGGAACATGCTACCCCTACTAGTAGAAGGGAGGCTGGGGTTCTTAAGCGTAGTGCTTGTTGAAGAGTTCCAGATTGTAAAACTAATGTAAGCTGTAGGGCCCACTGTTCATGAGAAACCTCAGCTGCAGTATCTCTCCTTGTGCTCAGGACGTAGGTTCGGGAGTGTGGAAGTGAGGTGCTCCGCTAGGCTCCTGTCTTTTAGGTTGTTATTCTGGGCATTACTTGGTATTGCTGGGGTCCCTGCTGCAACTGCCTGTAGTGGTGGTGCAGGGTGAGATTCCCATGCAGTGACATACAGATACCATTTCCAGGTCACAGATCTGAATTCTTTGTCAGGTATATATTAAAAGCATCTTCCATCACTATGTGATTTTCCTTTTTGCTTTATTGGCGATGCTTTTTGTAAGACAGAATTTTCTTATTTTCCTCTTTCTGAGAGAAAAATGCAGTTTTGGGTGTCCCCTGCTGCTTCCAGCCTTAGACTGGGACAAGTTCAGGTCCACTTCTAAACCCTGGGGTGATCTCCATGCTCCCTGCCTTGCTCTGCCTATGGGAAGCTCCTGCCCCACTCTAGAGTGAGCAGCCTTGTCTCTGAGCAAAAACCAAAATGTCTACAGCAGTTGCTGTTGCTGAGACAATGGATTCCAGTCAAAGATGGTGTCCTTCTCACTGGCCCGGATTTGGAAAATACATATGTCTTTACTGAATGTCTTTCCTATACATGAACTCTTGGCCTCTCCCGAGATAGCTCTCCCATGGCCTGTGTTAAGAAGATCCCTGATTGGAAGGAGGGTATATCCCAGAGCGGAGTTTTCAGTCCCCTCCCATGTTCTGGGGCCACACTCATTTTTCTCTGCAGAGTGCTGTTGTGGGAGCTCTCTGCCTATCTTCTTCTCCCTGAGATCTGGGGTGCCCTTTGACATTCTGATGAACATCTGCTTTCCTTTTTAAATTGGGGTTCACTGTGTTGGTCTTTTCACACTATTTCACAATGTACTGATGAGTGAAGCACACTTGAAAGCCACTAACCTGCTAACTTGGAAAACAGCAACAACAACAAAAATTCTTGTGTTCTTGGTGTTTTTTGGTAAGAACACTTAACCTGCTTTTATGAGTCTGACTATTTTAGATACCTCTTTTAAGTGAAATCATGCAGTATTTGTCCTTCTGTGACTAAGCCATATTGTTAAGTGACAAAACAGATTACAAAATGATGCCTTGATTCTAGTAGAATCTCATTATATAAAAATAATAAATGCAAATTAAAAATACATTTTCAAATAAATATATATATATTTAGAAAAAAATTATTTTCTAAACTCATAAATTGTTTAACGTTTTTTTGAAGAGGAAATAAATGTAAAATTAAATAATAAATTTTATAATAAAAGAATACACGAATATGTAATTTTTATCAATATTACTGTTAGTACTTTTTGTTTAATTGGATCTTAAGAAACTTGACATGCTTTAAGTTCAAACAAATATTACTGCAGATATAGATAATTTTCGTCTACTACTTAGCTATCAGTTAGAAATTGTACAATTTGAGATTACATCTCACATCTATAATAAGATTAAATTCAAGTACTGGAAAAATATGTTCCAGACAGTTATAGATAATGTCAGGTCAAGTCATATTTTTATGACAATCTCTGTAGGACAATAAACTGATGGAGCATTAAACACAGAAGGACAGCTCAATGGATTTTCCTTCTGATTAAAATACGTAATGAAAAACAAGCCAGCCAAGAAGTTCTAGTAGTACAACAATTATATACACTGTCTATTACATTTACTATTTAGGTTTCTGCTTTGTAGAAATATAAATATTCTAAAACAAATTTTATTATTCAAATATAAATGCAATGATCTCACAAATTGTAGGTGTATAACTTGATGCAATTTCACACAGTGTACACCCAGTAACTTCCCATCAGGAAGACTGAATACCACCAGCATTCAGAAAATTTCTTACTGTACTCTACCAGTCACTACTCTACTGATTTATCTTTCTTTTTCTCTCTTTTTTATTTTTTAAACATATTTTTTATTATAAAATTGTGGGGTACAGTTAAGGGTTAGGTATACAAATGTGCATCGTTCAGGCACCCTTGTTAATAAGGGGTGTCTCCCCGCCCCCAGACAGATATTGACTACCGTTAGTCCCACCTCCCTTCCCCTCCCTAACCTCCCCATTGTTTCCCACAACTGTTAGTCCTTTTCTTATAATATTATGATAGATGTTCAAGGTCCACTATATGAGTGAGAACATGTGATACTCAGATCTTTGTTTCTGTGAGAGATCACTCAGTATTATAGACTCTAGTTCCATCTAGGTTGCTGCAAAATTCATGATTTTGTTCTTTTTTATGGCTGCAAAGTATTCCATTGTGTATATGTACCACATTTTTAAAATCCAGTCCTCTTTTGATGGACAGCATGGTTGGTTCCAGTTCTTGCTATTGTGAACAATGCTGTGATAAACATTCGTGTGCAGATATCTTTTTTATAGAGTGATTTGAGTTCAGGGTATATTCCCAGTAGTGGGATTGCAGGGTCATATGGGAGGTAGATATTTAGAGCTTTTAGGAATCACCACACTGCTTTCCACAGAGGTTGCACTAGTTTACACTCCCACCAATAGTGTAGTAGTATTCCCTTTACACCACATCCTCTCCCAGGCATCTGTTATTTTTTCAGTTATTGATAATTGCCATTCTGACTGGAGTTAGGTGGTGTCTCAGTGTGGTTTTAATTTGCATCTCCTTGATGATTAGTGAGGTTGAACATTTCTTCATGTGTCTGTTGGCCGCTTGGATGTCTTCCTT
>CAUYQG010229782.1:0-21278 GCA_963574415.1 Tarsius wallacei
GGTGAAGTTTTGGGCCTCCTATTGGACTTCCCTTCGCCTAGATTAGGGTCAGTCACCCTTATTGATATTATGGGCCTCTCTGCTCCCCGGCAGTGTCCAGCTACTGCCAATCCCTTTTTTGGAGTATTATGATAGGTGTTCGGGATACACTTATGAGTGAGAACATGTGGTACTCAGTTATTTGTTTTTGGGATAGATTGCTATTTCATTCTTCTGCATGCGGTCAGCTAGTTTTCTTAGCACCATTTACTGAATAGATTCCCTTCTCCCCAGTGGTTGTTGGTGGAGGCTCCGTCGAAGAGGAGTTGGTTGAGAAACTGAGGTTCTGCTTCTGGAATCTTTATCCTGTTCCATTGGTCTCTATGCCTGTTCTTGTACCAATACCAGGCTGTTTTGATTATTGTAGGCTTATAATAAAGTTTAACGTCTGGAAGTGTGATATCCCCAATTTTTAATTAATTAATTAATTTATTTTTCCTGAGGATTGTTTTGGCTATTCATGGTCGTTCTAGCATTCATTCTTGATTTAAAAAAAACACAAAAACCCTTGAACACCTAGTTATCGAAGGAACATACCTCAAAACAGTAAAAGTCGTCTATGATAAACCCACAGCCAACATATTACTAAATGAACAGAAATTGAAAGTATTTCCCCTAAAAACTGGAACAAAACAAGGCTACCCATCACACTCTTCCTGTTTGACATAATGTTGAAGTCCTAGCTAGAGTAATCAGACAAGAGAATGACATCAGGACCATCCAAATAGGAAAAGAGGAAGTTAAGCTATTCCTCTTTGTGGATAATATAATCCTATACCTGGCAAACCCAAGGGAATCTGTCAAAAACCTCCTTGCCCTTATAAAGGACTTGGACATTCTTACTTGTTCTATATTTCTGTCCTGTTTTACTTGCTAGCTCATTGAGTAAAAGCAATCTTGTCATTCTCAAATGTCTTTCAAAGCTGATCGACTCTTTGTATTCTCACTCAGAGACATCAGGATTAGTTTAATGTTGTAGGCCCGATGTAGAAAAAATATACACATTTTAAAGAAAATTATGAAAAAGTGTTGTGAAATAGAAAAAGCATAACTTAGAAGAAGTTCAAAACTGTCCCCTTTATATGTGAATCCCATTGTGCATTGGTATAATATACTTTAAATACAATTTTTAAAAGCACTTTGAATCTTTGCAAATATTGCTCTGTTGTCTTCTAGCTATAAAATTTGCTGTGAAGAGATTGAAGGTCTGACTGACATTTGTCCTCTTGTAGATGGCTTAATACTTGAAAAAAAAGTCATGATCTTTTAAGCTTCAGATGTAGATCTTTACTCCAGAAAAATTATCTTCTTATATTCTACTTTGAATAGTGATTATCTTCATTTATTGGCTTCTCCTCAAAGACACCAATAATCCCAATTTAATTTATATTCAATATCTAATAGCTTTAGACTGCTTTAATATATTTGTCTTTTTCTTCTACATTTTCTCATCATTTTTCCTGTCATTTAAAAACTAACTATGATCTCTGATGGTTTCCGTCTAATGTTGTCTCCAGAGAAATTACTGTGGCTTTTTATCTATTTCATTAGATCAATAATTTCTCTTATCCTATAATTTTATTTTTTATTCATTTCCTCTTTGAATTCATTTTTATTTAATTAATTTTTAATAAGATGCTGCAGTAGGGAATAAAGCAAACACAGAAAATCTCGATTCATTTAGTAATATTTTCTTCCAGGCAGACTCCTTTATCTATTATATATGTCCTCCTTCCTTATCTCTCTCCCTCACTTTTTTTTCCTTCCTTCCTTCCCTCTTTTCCTTTCTTACTGCATTCTTTTCCATGTTTTATGTATATAAAAGGACCGTAATTTCTTTTCATCTTACTCATGCTTGGGGATCTCTTTTCAAAATTTCTGTTTGCTCTGGTACAATATTGTGACATTTAATATTTACAACTGTATCTGAGACTTGTTTGTTTTTCTCCCGGAGCTACAGCTCAGTGGTGATTACTTTTGTTCTATCTACATGACTCTTGTGTGTTATGTGTGCAAAGGCCCATGGAAGAGCTGAAGTGGTATGATTCTTTGGTTGTTAGAATATGTGCTTTGCTCTCACTTGGGTGTAGTTATATACTGTGCATCAAGATTCACTCTCCATAAATGGAGTTTCCATTCTGTCACCCAGACTGGAATGCAGTGGCACCGTAATAGCTCATTGTAGCCTCAGACTCCTGGACCCAGGGGATCCTTCCACTTCATCCTCCCAAATAGCTGGGACTATAGATAAGTGCCACCATGCCCAGCTAATTTTGTACATTGTTTTTGTAGAGACAGGGTCTTGCTTTCTTGCCCAGACTGGACCCAAATTCCTAGACTCAAGTGATCCTCCTGCTTCAGCCTCCCAAAATGTTGGGATTACAGGTATCAGCCATTATGACTAGCCTTATATGTGTTTCTATGGAGGGATACCTTCCAAGTTTCCATTTCATCCAACAGTTCATTAGACAGTATTACAATTATTATTTGCCTGTGAGAATATCTTTTTCATATTTTTCTTGTCTTCATTTATCCCCACCTCATTCCCAATACCCATCCCCTTCTTCAATTGATAAAGGAAAAGATGCCAAGACAGTTTCAGTTATTACATATTTGGGGCTACTTTAATTCACTGTATTATTCCCAGGAAGTACAGAAATGGTTAACAACCACTTCTTACCAGAATATTCCATTCCTCTCCTTGCTTTGTTTGCTTTTTAATTTGGTCAGTTGGGTGGTTTGATTTGGTTTCTGTTTTCCTTTGATGTTTTATTTGTTTGTTTGTTTGTTTATTTTGAATTGAAGTTTCATTGTTTTCCAGGCTGGAGTACAGCAGCACAATTTCAACTCACTGCCACCTCTAATTCCTGTTAAGCAATCCTTCCTGTTCAGTCTTCCAAGTAGCTGGGACTACAGGCACATGCCACCACACCTAGCTTTTTAGGGGGGAGGAGGGATAGGCAAAGTCTTGCTATGTGCCCAGGTTGGTCTCTTGGTCTTGAATTTCTGGGCCATCTTGTTGTTCTTTTTGTTGGGATTTGCCTTGTTTTTCATTGGCTGTTGTGGAAGAGAGATTCTACCAAGCAACTTCAGTAAGCCATCTTTACCTTCGATATCCCTGTTGCTCTCTGTTTGAAGAGCACCTTAAAAATGAAAACTTTATATTAAGTTAAACCAAATACAGTATCTTTGAGGCAACCTGGTCTTGCCTGTGAAGGATTTCTGCTAGGATTATAGCTAAGGGTTATTTTTCTATATGAGTAAGCAACAGAAATGTCTTTTTCCATTATTTTTCTCTCGTGGTAATTTTGGTGTCTTATTGCATTGCAGTAGAGTTTTTATTGTGTTTTTTTAAAATTTATTTATTTATTATAAAGATGTGGGATAAAATTCAGGGTTAGGTATACAAACATTGATCATGCAGGTACCCTTGTTGATATTACTGTGTTTTGTTTAAAGAAAAATCATTATATGATTCAGTTATGTCTTCATGAGATATTTTCAGGAATTTTAAAATTTTTATTATCTATCTATCTATCTATCTATCTATCTATCTATCTATCTATCTATCATCTATTTGAGTTGGTGTCTACTCCATTGCCCTGGCTGGAGGGCAATGGCCAGCCATCCTTCCACCTCAGCCTTCCAAGTGGCTGGAATTATAGGCATGTGCTACCATGGGATTTATTTTTTGCAGTCTTTTTTTGTTTGATATTGTTTTCATTCAAATATAAGAAATGAGAATTAAGTACTAGAATGTCTAGATTCCTTCTGTACAAACCAGAGAAAGCAAAACATCATTTTCCTTACTTTTCAGGTAGATTTTTTAAAGTGGCACCAATATGTGTTATTCTCACTTTGCTTCCCTGCCAGAATTTATTAAAATTATTTTTGAACAGAGACCTTGAAATTTTACATAGTATACATTCCCACACTATTTCTGAGGAAACAGGCAAAAGGCTCTACAGCCGTCTCCCTCCCTCACCTCAGTCTCAGCTCAGTAGGACATTCTGCTACTTTTCTTTCTACAGTGCAAATGCTAAAGAGATTGGTGGTGATTTTAGAAAAGCTAATAGCATCTGGAGGTGTCAGTGTTCTCTGTAGCAATTTGGATTGAAAGGGAATATATACTAAGATTTGAACCTACTCAAACTTCGGGAGATCCAAGGTTAGAATTAAGCACAATTCTGTTCAGTGGTAAGGTCTGGGTAATGAGAGAACATCAATTTACTTTCCCAATTCAATAAAAGAAGTCTTCAAGAAACTTTAAAAGCAGGATCAGGTAGGCTTTTTAACCTCAAAAAGTTAATCCAAAGTAACTCTTGAACTCTTCAGTTTAGCTAGACTGGAAAAACTGGGTCAGAAGCTTAAATGGAGAAATAATAGACCCTAAGAGATCAAGTAAAAAGCCTCCTGGTCCCAAGGAGTAGACAACTGAATACACAAAGTGAGAAAAAGAGTTCACAAAAAAGATGTGAAAAGGCTACCTTTATAAGGCATACTTCTTAGAACTTTGTCGAATAAAAGCTTTTAAAAAATACTTGAAGAAAATTAAACAGTACATATGAGGGCAGGCATTGTGGCTCATGCCTGGAATCCCAGCTACTCAGGAAAACCCAGGCAAGAGGATTGCTTGAGATCAGGAGTTCAAGACCAGACCGGGCATCTCTTAAAAAAAAAAAACTAAAAATTAGTCAGGTGTGGTGGCACACACCTGTAGTCCCAGCTATCCAGAAGACTGAGGCAGGAGGATAATTTGAGCCTAGGAATTCAAGGCTGTAGTGAACTGTGATCATGCCACTGCATTCTAGCCTGGGCAATAGAACAAGAACCTGTCTCTAAAATAAATAAATAAAAATAGATAAATGAATAAATCATATTAGATTTATTTCTGATTCCTGATTCCAAGGAAAGGCTGAAAAAATATTAAAAGCCCACAAATTGACTGCCCCAGGGAATAGTCCTCCATTGTTTATGTGTCACTCAATTGGTCTCTTGATTGACGTGTTGGCTTCTGCGTCCACAGGACTCTGAACTTGTGGTTGGATCTATAGCAAAGTGGTGATATCTATCTAATCTAGCCTCAATGCTTTTCTAGTTAAATGTCAAGCAACTGTGCATTTTTGATGGATGAAGTCATGCTTGTGGTAGGATAAGCAATACATAAAAACATAAGGTAGTTATTTCATTATTCACATTCAGCAAATGATGAATACCTCAAAGGGAAGGTATAGTTGAAGTGATAGTACTGATTTTGAAAAATAATTCTGAAGAGTGCAGATGACACGAAAATGTGCAAAGGATTTCGCCCGGGGCAGATGAGGAGAAAAAGGATAGGAGTGAAAACTAGAACAGGGAGTGCAGATCCAAAAATTGCATTTGGAGTCTGTGTGATGTAAATAGCAAGGCTGCTGTCTTATATGTTCTGCAATAGAGAGCTGTAATATCTAATCCCCTATTCAGTGTGTCTTCAGTTCCCTCAGCCACATTATCAGTAATTACGAGGAGAAAGAATCACTCACATTATGAAAATCCAGGCTCTGGCAGAAAGGTCTCTGTTAGGATCCAACCAGGTTCATCTTGCTGAAGGTTCTGTGCCAGAGCAGGAAGGGCTTTTGTGTTTTAAATCAGGGCTTTCTTCTCCTGCCTGTTCTGTGATGGAGAGAGAGTGTTCTGCCTAATTGCAAACTCACCAATGTAGCCCAAGAATTAGCAAGAATACCACATTTGTGTTGGATGATCTCTCCCCATGTCTGCGGACAATATTTTTTAAGCACCACTCATAGAGTCTCAGCGCCACACATTTATTCATTTAGTTTCTTCAGATATTATGAGTGAAAATTTTCCCAACTCAAGCTGTTGCTGACATGTGGACAATCAGCCACTTATTCAAGGAAAATCCTGCTTTCTAGTGTCTGGTTATAGACTAAAAGTAATTCAATAGTAGATATTAGTCAACAGAGCTGCAGACCCCCGTGGGTTTCCTATTACCCTTTTTCTTTTCCACAGTGACAAAAACATCAGAGAAAGACTGGAGGTTATTTTAATATGTTCTGCAATTGTGCAAATGCTGTTTCTAGTAACAAGTTTCCAAGCTCATTTCTGCTGCACCTTGCCTCCCCTAGCTGGGCCTCCAACACCAACAATACTCCATGGCACCAAAATTCTTCTATCTATATAATCAGCTACAGTGAGATGCTCCAAACCAAGAATCCCCCAAGAAAAAGATGTTGTATTATTCACTTCTATTTCACTAGCTTCTAGGTTAGGAACCCCTAATCCCCACACAATACACACACACACACACACACACACAAACACACACACACACCCCGAATATGACATTGAATGAATTAACGCAAACATGGAAGAAGAGACACAGAACCAACTCAGGGAAGTCAGGAAAGGTTTTTTTTTGAGAAAGTGAAGCATGATCTGAGTTATAAAGGCAAAGGGTGGAATTTACTGAGTGAAGGGAAGAAGGTAGTGAAGACAAATAATTTTTTTGTCCATTAAGTTAAGACCAAAAAATCCTATTGACAGTCTTGTAGGGTTTTAAAGTTATTCGTCATAGTAGAACAAACTGGGATCACAGTGTATCTGGACTAACCTGTGGATGCAGCTGCTGACTTCTAACCCTCTTCTCACTCATAGGGGATCTATTTTCTAACAGTGGTGGTCTTGCACTCAAGTTCCAATACAGGTATGCTTCTTTTTTCTGTGTTCTTTGGTAAGTCTTGTCGTAGCACTGTGCTTCTATTTTTATTACTATTCTGAACTCCTGTTTCATTAAAATGTCTCCAGCAATCTGAACTTGACTCTCTTGGTTTTACCATTTTCTTCATCTCTACGGTAGACTCCTGTGGATGGATTCTGCTATGTGCAGATAGAATTGCAGATACAATTAGGTACCTACTTATCCATGTTTTGCCATTTGTTTTTAGCCATACATTCTCAGATTCTCCATTAGTCTTCTTTGGTTTCTGTTTTCTTGACTAAATTCTTTCCTGTATTTCCTAATGGATAACTTTTTTGCTTGAACGAAGTTCAGAAGTGTATTTTTTGAAGGCTCAGTGTGGAACTTGAGCTATTTGATAGGTTATGGATACTAAACACATAATCCATTTCCTTGAATGAATCTGAAGTATGCAGGGGCACCTTACCTCACCTGCACTCTTGCAAGGCATAAGCCGCCATTGTTTTTGAACATTTGTCACACATGATAATCATCACCATAAATTGTAGGACACCAGCCAACAATATCCACTCTGGAATTCTGGAGAATAAATGTCCAGTAAAATGTAGTGCAAAATAAAGCTACAGCATAGAAATATGCATGCAGGTCCTGGTCAGATCTGTTTAGAAACTTTATCTAAATCCTAAGATCACTGGAATGACATTAAAAGGATTTTATGAAAATGATTTCCCTTTGAAAAAATCTCTTTAGCTGCTCTCTGTAGAATGAACTAAGACTTCCATATATGGCAACATAGTGAACTAGATATTATAAATATCTTCCAACTAGATATTGTAAATATCCTTCAAAGTATGTATACAATTAAAACATACCTGAACTTATAGAAAGAAGTACAAACCCCGGGTTTTAAAAAATGACAAGGGAAACTGAAACTGAGTGTGTTGAACTTACAGTGATTATATACCTTCCTGGAGAGATGTAATGCTCTGTATAACCTGTAAGTTAAATTTTAGCAACATTTTGGGGGAGGAAGACAGAAGATGAATTCTCATGTCTTTTCAAGGGGTAGTATTGAAAACGACACTTCATATTTTAAAAAAGTCATTGGAATTTCCCAATAATTTAGATCATAACAAGCAATTTGGTTGAAAAAGGAGACGTTTTAAAGGTTGCAACATAAAATCTGGCTTGGTTTGGTGACTCATGTCTGTAATTTCAGCAAATTTGGGAGGCCAAGGTGGGGAGACTGCTTGAACCCAGGAGTCTGAGTCCATCCTGGGCAATACAGTAAGGCATCATCTCTACAAAACGTAAAAAAAAAAAAAAAGTCAAGCATGGTGGTGCATGTCTTAAGTCCCAGCTACTTAGGAAGGTAAGGAGGAAGGATCACCTGAGCCCAGTAGTTTGAGGCTGTGGTGAGCTGTGATATGCCATTGCTCTCTAGCCTGGGAGACAGAATGAGATCTTGACTCAAAAAAACAAACAAACAAACCCAACAATATGTTGTCTATAGGAGACACAACTTCGAATAAAAAATACAAAATGTGAAAAGCAAAAGGATGGAAAAAGATATGTCATACACACCTCAATCATAAGATAAATTAAAGTGGCCATGCTATTATGAGACTAAATAGACTTTAAAACAAAATGAATATTACTAGTGATACACAGGAACATTTGCAAAGATTAAAAAGTCATACATCAGAGGACTATCGCAATTATTAACATGGGGCAAATGATGATACATTCTTAAAATGCAAATGCATACAGTATAAATCTACAGAATTGAATTAAGAAAATAGAATAATTGTTAGGGACTTTAATATCTCACTTTTCAGCAATGCATAGAATAAATAGGTAGAAGATCAATATATACATAGAAGACTTAAACAACACCATAAACAAATTATACCTAACCAACAGTCATAGAACAGTTCATCAAACAGAGCAGAATTCACATTCTTCTCAAGTATGCATGGAAAATCTCCATAACATGTCATACTCTAGGCCATAAAATAAGCCCCAATAAATGTAAAATTATTTAAGTTATACAAGGCATATTCTCTGACCACAATGAAATAAAATTTGAAATGACTAATGGAGAGATTTGAGAAATTGAGGACATTAGATAACATATTCCTAAATAGCCAATAGGTAACAGAAGAAATCAAAAGGCAAATCAGAAACTACTTTGATATGAATAAAAATAAAAAATATAACATGCCAAAGTTTATAGGACACAGCTAAAGCAGTACTTAGTGGGAAATTGATAGCTGTAAATTACTACATTAAAGCAGAGAAAGATCTCAAATCAATGTATCTTTCACTTTAAGTTGCCTGAGAAAAAAGATAAAATTAAACCTAAAGCAGAATGAAGGAAATTATAATGATTAGAACCCAATTTAATAAAATAGAGAGTATAGAAACCAGAAAAATCTACTAAATCAAAAGTTAACTCTATGAAAATATCAACAAAATCACAACGCTTTAGCTAGATTGACCAATAAAAAAGGTTAAGAGACCAAATGACTAGAGTCAGAAATGAAAGCAGGACTATAACAGCTGACCACATAGAAATAAATATGACCATAAGAGAATACAATACACAAGAATGAAATAAAATACGAAATTTATAGAAACAAGAAAATTGCTAAAACTGACTCAAGAAAAAATAGAAAATCTAAATAGACCTATCACATAGAAAGATAGAACTGTAATCTTAAAAATTTTCAAAACAAAAATCTTATGCCTAGATGAGTTCACTGGCAAATTGGATAAAACACTTAAAAATAATTAATACCAATAATTCACAAATTCTTCTACAAACTAGGAGAAATACTTCTCAGTTTATTCCATGAGATCAGTACTCCCTAATATCAAAACCAGACAACAATATCATAAGAAAAGGAAATGACAGAAAAGCATCTCATTTTAATGCAGACAGGAAAATCTTCAACAAAATCCTAGCAACTCAATCTAAAAATACATAAAATGGATTATCCACCCTGACCAATAATCAATGTAAATTAATATAGTAAAACATATCAGTAGAATATGGACAAAAATCATGAGGACAAAAGCCTCACAATTATCTTAAATTGTGCAAAAAAGGCAATGTACACAATCTAATACCCTTTTTGATCAAAAAGCATCAAATTAAATATAGAATGGAATTTTTTCAAATTACAAACTTCTTCTACAAAGAAATATATACATGTAGCATCATATTTGGTGGTGGAAGCAGAAGACTTTCTTTCTAAAATCAGGCACAAGACAAGGATCCTTGCCCTTGTCATTTCTTTTCAGTATTTTACTGGAGGTTTTAGCCAAGAGGATTAGAAAATTAATCAATAAATAAATGGCACCAATTTTGGAAGAAATAAGTAAAAGTGTCTCTATTTTCAGACAGCACAATCTTGTATAGAGAAAATCCTAAGGAATCCACTACTATATATTGATATTTTAGTATTTACCATATAATACTATATGCTACTATCTAATAAATGAGTTCATCAAGGTTGCAGGGCATAAGATCAATACACAAAATAATCAATCATATTTCTATATGTTAGCAATGAGTAATTTGAAAATAAATGTAAATGAAAGCAATTCCATTTACAGTAACATCAAAAAGAAAAATATTTGAAAGAAAATATAATAAGTACAAATTTATAATCTGAAAATTATGAAACATCATTGAAGGAAATTAATAACATTGAGACAAATCTGAATATAAGGTAAATGGAGAATTACTTTGAATAAACAATATTGAAAGTGAGTCCAGTTAAACATTTACACTTTGAAGAAAAGTGTAAATAAAGGCAATTTCATGAAATCCAAAAACAGAATCCTTCCAAAATTCATATTATGACACTAATATATACTTGAGTCCATGAGCATGCAATGATTGTATAAAAAGGAAAAATTTTAGATCAATCTCATTATGAAGTTAAAACATTAATGTAAATAGCAGCAAAATAAAAAGTAGCCAATCTGAAAGCAGTGAATATGTAGAAAAACATAATTAAATATGGTATATCAAAGTGATGAATGAATTGTTTTATACTAAAAAATATGTTATTCACCCCCTATCTAACCAAATAACATGATGCTTAATCTCAAGAGTAATAAGATAATTTTGACAAGATACCATTTTTTAAGTAAAAGATAAGTAGACTTAAAATCTAACAATAAAAATTAGATTATGCAAAAATAAGAACCCATATATTGAAGGTGAAAGTATAAATTAGTATGTCCTTGTGCATTTGACAATATATGGTAAAGTTAAAGGTGTGCATATTTTTGCTCCAAGCCGCTCTGCTCCTAAAACTATGCCACTAGAGAAACTCCTGCCTATGCACACTAGAGATATTTTAAATAATGTTATTTTAATTTTTATATATAATAGCACATAAATGAAACAAATTAAGTGTTCACCAATGGGGAATAAGTAAGCTGTGGTGTACTAAAGTAATCTGATAATGTACAGTCATTAGTGTAATGCAGAGTATTCACAAACTAGAAAGATACATGTTGTTCCAGTTATTGTGATTTGTAACATGCTTCTCCCATACTTAGTGATATAAAACCAATATTTATTATGCTCTTGATTTTAATGTGTTAGAATTTGGGCAAAGCACAGGGTAAGTGATTTTCCTCTTCTCTACCTTGTCTGATGCCTCTTTGGGAAGACTGAAAGGCTGGCATGCTCACTCACAAGTGCACGGACCACCCGGGTGTCAGCTGATCAGCTCAGTCACACTCCAGGAGGCCTCTTCATGTAATCTCGCCACGTGAACATCTTTGGTTTCCTTATATTGCAGTGGCTGCTTTCTCTTAAACAAACATTGAGACAGAGTGCAATTGAGGGCAGACTGGAAGCTATATTCTTTTTATGATATACTACAGAAGTCACAAGCATCATTTCTGCTGCATTCTCTTGTTTAGAACATTCCAAAGTTCCCCACGCAGATTCAGGAGATAAAGACCCCACACACACACACACTTCTCAGGGGGCGTGTCAAAGTCACATAGTAAAAAGAGCTCGTAGGATGGGAAAGATTGTCATAGCCATTTAGGAAAATAAAACATGCCAAACATTTTAATTGGCACAAATAGATTTTGAGGTGGAAAAAGCAATTTACAGAACAGTATAATTCCACTTATATAGTGTTTAAATATAGTATATATACATATGTATGCATATACTTAAACATGTACACATATATTTAAAGAAAAACATGTAGTGGGGATGATAAAAAAGAAATTCAAGGAAGATGTGATCTTTGGGGATGTGGGAAGGAGAAATATGCACTTGTGAAGGAATATACAAGTAGCACTCATAAAATATGCAAATGTTTCACTTCTTAGATTAGCTGCACGGGTGTTCCTTATAGCACATTATTACATGTAGAAGATAACATTCCAAAGCACTTTGAATTTAGTGAGATACAAGATACTATGGAAAGAGAAATGCCAATGATACATTCTAGGTGTGAATTTTATAAAGGAGATTGAATGGCAATAACCTGCAGTGAAAGGAATACAGATATCATAACGGAAGAAGACAAAAAATGTCAATAGCAGATAATAGAGCCAGATCTAGAGAAACACAGAAGCATATACGGACACAGACATAAATGTATTTCATCGACTAAAGCCCTCGGGTCAGTTTTTTTTACATTCAATATGACCTTACAAAAGAAATCACCAATATTCTAGATCCTTCTGAGATTTTATAAGTTTTCAGTTTAATAATATCAAGGGAACCCAGCAAAATTTCTGCTCTAATAAGCATTTAAAGAAAAATAAATAATTGGACATTGCTTCAAAAGTGTTTAACAGATAATATGGCCAGTATTCATGTGCAATTTGTCTGATTTGTAAGGCCTCTAAATAGGTTTCCCCTTACAAAAATGTATTTTCCAGTATAGAGCATGATGCCGAAAATTTCACCGCTCTCTAGAATTTATTTTCTTTGGGTAGCGTTCCTGAAATTTTATTTTAAACAATTTCCTTTTAAGAGGCAGGGGTAGATGTAAGACCTAAACATAGCGATTCTTTACCACAGAAAAGCCTCAACAGCACACACTCAAGAGGGAGGTCACCAAGGAATGTTCTTCGATGTGAAAAAATGGAGAATACAAAGGCCCGAAGAAGAAGGAAGGACACAGACTTCAGACAGAGGAACAGATAAGGAACAAGGTCGTTTTTCTTTCACAGTTTTTGTGAAGAAATTTATGCTTGACAATTGTACCACAAGGTCAACATATGTGGCTAGATATATTTAACACTGCCAGCTGAAACTTATGAATTGATTCTAGCAGCATGGGGGATGCTAATTCTTTAAAAAAAATTTTTTTTTAATAAAATTAATAGTATAAAAATATTGGATAAAGAGCTTTTTGGAAATCTGTTTCAAGTGATATAGTCACACTTACGAAATTGTTCATGGAACATACAAAGTTGCATGAACAACTGTGCTGATTAAGAAAACAAGAAGAAAAAAGAGTTCAGAATCTATCATGTAGGTCAGATATCAGTACTAATTGGTTTCAAAGGGGTTTGTGCTAAAAAATAGAATCCATTCATTTTAGAAAATAGAGATATTTGCTCTGTTTACATGTAAACTAGGACAGTTTTCTTTATTGTGGATATGAAAACTGGGCTAAGTAAGTCTATTCAAGATAAGAGATTCTAAAATCTTGTTTTTCTTTGTATCTCTATTAAAATTTGTTTAACCTGATGATGAAAAGTAAAAAAGAGAAAAGTTTCTATAGCCACAGGTGAGCAATAAAACAATCATAAACAAAGAAGCAGTCTCTCAATGATAATGTTTGCCTTTTAAAACAGATCTCAGTGTGAAAACCTTTAGACAATGAAATTTCGTTTCTGGGGAAAGGAAATTAAAACTATGGGAAGCTCCAGTTCTTTCACTCCCACATAGAGACAGGTACAAATTGGTTGGCCAAATAAACATTAATTAGATATACATAAATGAACCACGTTAATTGCAAGATATTTCTGTCAAAAGTTACAGTGAGTGTTGTTGACTATGATTCAATTATACTTTATTAAAAGTTCTACAATATTTTCACTTTCAAAAAATACTGTAAGTATATAAAATACTTATGTTTAACTTTTGCTATTGACCTAACTTTTCTAAAACAAACAAACAAAACAAACAAACAAAAAAGCCAACAAATCATTGGCTGGAAAGTTTTTCTACAACTTTTTGGAAGATTAATCTTTTCTTTAAAGTTCCAATAATAATTTAATGTCATTTCTGTGAGCAAGTTGTTTGTGGTGAAAAATGGAAGGAAACAGCTTGGGCATGCTTTCATGAGAGGAATCAGATTTAAATTAAAAATTCAGTACGGTCAAGGCCAGAATGAAAACTCACAAAGCGGACAACCCCTTCCACACCCAAACCAAGACACAGTCATATGTGTGGGGACAAACATAAAAGTCTTCACACTTCTCCAGCCCCGTGCTGAGTGGTCTGTGGTCAAGGTAACACCAATGCCTCTTCCTTATTAGGTCTTCTCTGCATGGCAGGGGCAAAGCCGGGAGCTACATTTTCTAGAATCCTCTTCTTCCTGCGATAGAGTTTGTGAATGAGAGGAGCATTTGGAAGATGGAAAAGGCACAGACACCACAATTCTCAAGAGACTGTTGTAAGCAGACATGGGCAGAGTGAAATTCCTGACAGCTTGACGGTGAACTCTTGGGAACCACCTGTTAAATTGCTGCAGACTGAAGCAGTTACTGAGAGCTTCTCGGGGTTTTGTTTTTTGGTTTGGGGGTTTTTATTTATTTATTTTTTTAGAACTGTAACAACTTCCTGGCATGCTTTGAGAACTTCCCCAGTTTTTGTGGTCAAAATCTTGGTTGCTGGATTCCTTGCCGTCAGCACTAGTTTTATCACCTTCAGAGGCAGCTCTCTGACATCTGCTCCTCCAACCCTTCCCACATCATTTAAGCCCCTAATTCTCTGTTTAACCTTTCATACTCAAAATATGTTGAGTCCCTTCCTCTCTTCTTGACAGAACAGTTATTTCCAGAATCCCTAACAAGGATGAATTAAATCTGTCGAAGACCCTACCGAATCCACATTAAGACACAACTGGTTCTCCATATTTTTGCAGCCCCGTGTGAGAACTGGTCAAGACCTTGTAGCAGAGAAACAACTTTTCTCAGACTTCCGATGGGCTGGGATATTGTGATACCGGGAGATGGAAAGAAGGGGCAGGCCAACTTTTTCAAAAGGTTACTTCCAGAAGTAGCAGAATGTGAGTAACAGAGGATGCCTCCAGGTAGCTGAGCGCCCTAGAAGGGTTGGTGGCAGTTACGGCAGCACCAGTGGCAGTACAAGCGTCCCGCTTTCTAGTACAGAGCCACTGGTGTGGGGCCAACAGCAGGACTAAAACCTGAACAGTGGCAGGGCTACTGCAGGTTCACAAGCTCCAGGAACAGAAGCAGCCTCATGACGTGGGAGTAACAAATTCCTTGTCTTCTTTGCCCCTCAAACTCCTCTCCTATTCTGCTTTTCTCTTTCAGTTCTTCCTACATTTTTGCAGATACCTCCAGTACTGAATCCCCTCTGTTGAAAACATCTAATTTTCTTTTGCCTCAGAAGACACTGGCTGATAGAATTCATATTCAATTATATTTGAAAGTGCAAGCATGGATCCCCAAATTCTCATGACACGGCAAAAAAAAAAAGTAGATGTTCTATATGACTTCTCAAAGGATTAAGTGTATAAATACGAACATGCCATTACTGATTGCAAATTTACAGTGGTGCTATAATAGCATAATGATATATATTATTATTATTTTCATTCTCATAAATATGTTGTGTTAAGTATTGTTACAGCCCTTTTATGGATGCAACAAGCTTTTATTTTTAAAAAACACACCAAGGTTAAATGCCAAGTAAAAATAAGTCTATTCTTTCATAGCAAATGATTTTATAGACAGGATAAATTTAAAATGAATAACTGCTATGATCTTTTATTTTCACTTCATGTTTTTAAAAGCTTCATTCAGGTTTAATTGATGATAAAATATGTATATTTTAAGGTGTACAAATATAATTGAATATGAATTCTATCAGCCAGTGTCTTCTGAGGCAAAAAATAGCAAATATTGATAAAGATGTGACACGGTGTAAATAAGATTAGACTGCTGATAGAAATAAAAATTTCTACAACTCTTTTGGAAAACAATTTAATGATTTATATAATGATATATGTATACATTATTAACAATCACCAAAATCAAGCTAATTGATATAGTCCTCATTTCACACGATTACCATTTTCTCTTTCCTTTTCTTTTCCTTTTTAATGTGGTGAGAATACTTGAGGTATATCTTTTCAGCAAATTTCAAGTATACGCTAACTTTAATCTGCCAACAACAGCAATGATATTGAAATAGCTCAGTTCAGTATCTGTCTAGCCAAGTGGGATGATTCACTTGCATTGGAGCATTTAACACTTGATGGATACACACAAACCATAAGACTTAAAGACCTCAGTTTAGACTACCCACCAAAAGCATGATAAAACACATCTCCCATTACTTTCACAGCACATATATTTTCATGATCTTGTTTTTTGTTGTTTTTGTTGGTTTCTGAATTTTTTTAATTTTTTTATTTTAAGGATGTGAGATACAATTCAGGGTTAGGTATACAAATGTTCGTTATGCAGGTACCCTTGTTGATGAGGTGTGCCCCCCCTCCCCTGGCAGTTTCCCATGACTGGCGATCCCTTTCTTATAGTATTACAATAGATGTTCAAGGTCCACTTATGAGTGAGAACTCATGTTATTTGGTTCTTTGTTTCTGTGATAGGTCTCTCAGTATTATATCCTCTAAGTCCATTCAAGTTGCTGCAGAGTTCATAATTTTGTCCTTTTTATGACTGTGGAATATTCCATCATGTTTTTGCTATTGTGAATAATGCTGCAATAAACATGCGTGTGCAGGTGTCTTTTTCATAGAGTGATTTGAGTTCATCTGGATATATTCCCAGCAGGGGGATTGCGGGATCATATGGAAGGTCAATTTTTAGACCTTGTTTTTAATTGTCTTGTTTGGTTCTTCTACAATTATAAATTAAGTTTGCTTAGGAAGTTATTCAAAATTATCTATTGGAAGTATATTCTGTGTCAAAACTTTCACCAGGCTAGGCATTGGTGAAAAGATAACGTGGGAAGTACAGTCCCATTGTCCACAGAATGGGAATCAGGAAAGATACAGACGCAATTCAATAAGTAGCATCTGCACAGCTTTTGCTCAGGCTTTGGAGTGGCGGCTTCCCTACTGAGTTGAGAACATGCCAGATAGAACTTATTTTCAGTTGCATTTGAAAGTGTAAGTCTAGATCTCCACATTCCAATGACTGAAGTGCTAAAGGCACAGCAAATAACATTCTTGCCTGTGGGTTAAATGTGAAATAAAAACCTCTCTCCCCCTTAAGTACGAGTGGGAACTGTGCATTACTTCTAACCAACAGAAAATGGTGAAGAGGGGTTGATGTCAATTCTCATGACTAAGTTATATTATATAAAACTCAATCTTATTCACAGACTCACTTTAGAGTCTCTTTCTCCATTATAGCCTTTGAAGAAGCAACCTACGTCAAGCCCTGAATATGTAAGAAAATGAATTTTGCCAATAGCTTGAGTGAACTCAGAAACAGAATTTTCACTGATTGAGCTCCAGCCCTAGCTGGCTTCTTGAGTGTAGCCTTAAAGGGAACCCAGTTAGACATGTCTGAACTTACAATCATGCAGAAACTATGAGATAATGAGGACAATGTCGTAGGCTTCAAAGTTTGTAATGTTGTGTTATGCATCTATAGATAACGAATACACAAACACAAACTGGGAATAGAAGAAATCCATTCTTCCTTCCTTCTGATCACCCATCTTCCATTGGAAGAACCCATCAAAAAAAAACAACAACTTATATTCGAGTCTGGGAAACGTGATTTTCAAACATCACAGCGTAGAATGTAGAAAGGTGGACTTGAAGTTCACAAAGAATAAGAAAAACAAACATAGTCCATCCATCCTAGCTACTCAGCATCTATATACATTCTTCTACCTGTTTTTTCATTCAGACAGCTAAAACAACAATCATACTACCAAAGTACATCAAAGACAAAGTTGCAACACCCTCAATATATACCTCTCCGGAACCCATAAGTCACAATTCCACCTGAATATTCTATAAACTGAAGACTAGAGGCTAAATTGCAAAGCTATTACAATTAATAGTTAATATAAGCCAAAGGGAGTAAAAATTTTAGAAAGTGTATAAACATAAGAAGGTAATGTGCATTTGTCATATACTGCATTTCTGGACCCAGTCAGAGGATATAATTGATTTTAATTTTCTTCTAACATTGACCATTCCTTTTCAACTTTACTTTGGCCCCACCTCTGCTGGTAGAAGTTCTTCACATGGGGAAAACCACATTCCTGGAGTGACTGAGTTTTCAAGTGTTCTACCTTTACTAGGTTTGACTGTTTCCCCACTAATTTTTACTTCTGCACATGGAAATATTAAGAGACACACAGAACATCCTTCAGTTTTGGGCATAATCTTTCTTGCCCACATAGTAGAGCAAAAACCCAATATCTCTTTGGCAACTGGGATCAATCATGTCTCCCAGCACAGTAAGTGCCTTCTTTTTCTGTTATTTCAATATCAGGAGGAGTAAAAATAAAACGGCCAAGTATCATTCTCAACTTTGTTTTTGTTTTTGTTTTTGAGTTGTCGTCTCACTCCGTCACCCAGAACGGATTGCAGTAGCACATTCACAGCCACTCCAGCATCAACTTGCTGGGCTCAGGTGATCATTCCATCTCAGTCTTCCAAGTAGCCAGACTACAGGCACACACTACCACAGCCAGCTAATTTTTGAGTTATTGTAGAGATGAGGTCTCACCATGTTGCCCAAGCAGGTCTCGAACCCATGGGCTCCTGCGATCCTCTCACCTTGGCCTCCTGAAGTGCTGTATTATAGGCTTGAGCCACCGTGCCCAGCCCCTTCTCAACTCTTAATTCAATGACAACAGTTCTATGTCCTAGTGATGGAAGAATTCCTCCCATGGAAAAAAAGAACCTTAAAGAACCTTAAAGAAAGTTGTGCGTAAATTTTAGAGATAAGAAGCAAGAATTCCATGGTTCAGTTATTACATGTCCTCATGAAAGGAGCTACTCCCACACTTACCCACTGGTTTACAAAACTGGCTTGGGAGGACTTGTATCATTATTGCCCTACCATTCAAAGTCTATGTCTTGTAGACTAGTGTACCAAACTTACAGGGGATTGTCTTCCAAATGATACTTATAATTATAATTGGATCTTCATTATGTCATTTAAACATTCTATTGTGCCAGCTACTTCTTGGTGATAGGTATACTATGAATTAATTCCATAGGCAAAAACCCTTTGATATATTCATCTTGTGACAGAAGTTGTTACTTAATCAGAAATGATGTCACATCAGTTAACATGATGAAGGAAGAAGCATTCCAAATATCCAGCTATAAAGGGTGTGGATGAAACATTGTGGAAAAGGAAGGAAAACCTTTATCCAAAATATGAATTTATTTGAATTAGGGCAAATTTGTATGTCTTCCTTTATAGAATCAGCCTGCTACCAGGTGGTTGACTAGTGGTCTCATGAAATGGTGCTATAAAGGGTACTCGGTTCTGTTCTCTAACTTCCATCTCTTCCTTTTATGGAATCAGCCTGCCACCAGGTCATTGACCAGTGGCCCTATAAAATGGTGCTTTGTTCTCTTCCACTGAAAGATTAAGAACTAAGTTGTTGTGGCAGAAGTCATATTAGAAGGTGCATGTTGAATCCAGGCAAAGCCTCTGTCTCTGCTGCCACCGAGCCAGCCCTGGGTAGTGTGTGAAAGAGGCTGACTGACACCCAGGAGATCCTTCTGTCTAATCGATAATTGAAAGCCTACCATTCAGTGGATGTATTTGATGAGCATTCTTGTAAATGTGCCCAATCCAAGAGGAGTATCCCTGTAACTCTCCCCCAGATCTGCTTGCCAAATCTGTTCTTTACCAGTCCTTAGACAACCGGCTCACCAGCAAAACACTGCCCATAGCATACATCCATACCACTGGCCATCTCTGTTCAAATAGTAAAAAGCCAAATGCACTGCTTGAAGTACTACCTACTAGGAGAAAAGTCAGGAGATATCCTCAGTGGGGTTAACATCACTTGTAAATCAATCCAAAATTTTCCTTCCTTCATCACATACACACAGGGAATACCATGTGGCCATAGGTGTCTGCCTGGGGAGAAAAGGCAATGATACAAAGTCAAGGTGCCATTGAAGTGTGAATTAATTGTTCATGCAAATGGCTATTGCCATAGACGCCCTTAAATCCGTGCTGGCATGTAGTATTTCAACTTTAGACTTTTACTTGAGACTATTTTGCTGCTGCAACATTCAACCTTACTTCTTGGAGGATTAGAAAACACACGGTTCACAATAGGCAGCCCAGGCCGCTTAGTCATCTAAAGTAGCAGAATCAAGGTTATAAATCAGCTGGCTTTGACATAGGAAAGTATCCTTGATTATTCAAGTGGACTAAATGTCATCACAAGGATCCTTAAGAGTGGAAGAAGGAGATTGACAAGGCAAGAATGGTCAGAGAGTTGCAAGACCACAAGCCAAGTAATATGGGGGCCTCTAGAAAATGAAAAAGGCAGAAAAGATATTCTCCTCTCGAACCTCCAGAAATGAACACAGCCTTGCTAACACCTTGATTTTTAGGTCAGGAAGACCCATTGCAGACATCTGGTCTCCAGAGCTACAAGATAATAAATTAGTGTTGTTTTAAGACACTAATTTTGAGGTACTTTGTTATGGTAGAAATAGATAACCAATAGACTTGATAGTCTATGGTCAGGCATTAAGTGTCCTCTAGGGTCTTGCTGTGAGTCCGAAGCTGTCTTAAGATGAGAATAATTATATTCAGGTGAATCAGGAAGTTGTCCATCAGACCAAGTGGTTTCTGATTTTATAGATCAAGTAACACTTTAGTAGTCTACATATCTATTTTATGATTAGGAATGTGGTCAGCTAGCATGGGAAAGGATTTCTGTGGATCAAAACATTTTGATCAGCAGTTCAATTCCATCACTTATTACAAGAATCACATCCATGTTATTTCCGGTGATTAACATCTGGTCTTTGCCACTCGAGTATGCTGACAGTCCTATTGAAATCCAGAAGCTTATGTCAATGGCATCAGCTCTGACATTATTCACAACATGTAGAGGAAAACACCAAAGTGCTTCTCAAGGATGCTAGTGATCTCTTCACTAAGTCATTTATCAATTTATAGATGTCTTTGTGTTCTCTATGCTCTCTTATAAGAAATGCAGGGCAAACAAGATAAGTCCATTCTGAGGTTTTTATTCCCCACAAACTATGAATCCCTCCTTTTACATGAGTTGAGGAAAGTTTTTGTTTCTAAACTTCCTTAAATA
>CAUYQG010229783.1:0-13493 GCA_963574415.1 Tarsius wallacei
CAGACAGGGACACTGGAGCACCCACGCCACAGACTCACTGTGTGGACTCTGGGGACTCAAATGTCCATCTCCGGGGTAAAGTCTCGCCATGGACTCCTGGGAGCCAGTGACAAAAAGCTGGGCTGCGGATGGAGAACGCGCCTGGCTTCAGCTGGGAGTCTGTCTTCAAGGGCGCTGGTGGAGGAGGCCTTAAGGACTGGGACCTTGGTGGGAGAACTTTGTCCTGAATAAGAGAGACGGGGAGATTTTCTAGGAACGCGCGCCATCCTAGACATTGCTGCTTTCTTCCCCCAAGGAATGCAAACCATCCTGTTTTACATTTTTTGATGTCATCATGTAATCCATTTGCATGGCACGGCTACAAAGCATTTGAAAACACATTCCAATGCAGAACTCCTTGGAAGCATAGCCACTGGCCTCAAAATTCAGCATCTAACCATGCCTTGCTCTCGTAGACAGTCAGGAGTATATTATTATTGTTTTTATTATTATAATTTTTTTGAGACAGTCTCTAGCTCTGTCATCCAGGCTGGAGTGCAGTGGAACAATCATAGTTCACTGCAGCCTCCAACTCCTGGGCTCAAACGATCCTCCCACATCAGCCTCCCAAGTAGCTGGGACTACAGGCATGTGCCACCATACTCAGCTAATGTTCTTTTTTTCGTGTAGAGATGGGGTCACACTCTGTTGCCCAGGCTGGCCTCAAACTCCTAGGCTCAAGGGATCCTCCCACCTCGGCCTCCCAAAGTACTGGGATTACGGGTGTGAGCCACCGCTCCCAGCCTCAGTAAGTCTACTAAACAGACCTGAAGGCCTTAAAGGGGTCACAGTCATGAGGCTCATTGCCAAGTCTCCAAGAGTGGAGGCCAAAAGGTAGAATCAGAGACATTAATAAGTAAATCCTAAAATGGCCACGCTGAACACAGGTATGGCCCAGGCTCAGTGGCTCATGCCTGTCATCTCAGCACTTTGGAGGCCGAGGCAGGAGGATCGCTTAAGCCCAGGAGTTGGAGACCAGCCTGGGCAACATAGTGAGACCCCATCTCTCCAAAAAATTAAAATTAAAAATAAAAAAGATGCAGGTGTGAATTGAATGTCTACATGCAGACACTCAGGAATGGTTTCCGGCAGGGCTGTGTGCCCACAGGCTCTCATGGTCAGAAGTCCATGGCGAGACTTTACCCCGGAGATGGACATTTGAGTCCCCAGAGTCCACACAGTGAGTCTGTGGCGTGGGTGCTCCAGTGTCCCTGTCTGCCTGCGGGGTGGGTTTCCAGGCTCCGGGAGCTCGAGGCAGTGTGTTTGTGGGTGCCAGGGCGGGGACCAGGGGCTGTCAGCAGCTGTTAAGCACTGAGGTCAGGCCGAGCACAGTATTCTGGGCTGAGGCCGAGGCCCGCTGTGGTCCCTGGTGCAGAGGCGAGTGACTCCGGCTGTGGCTGGCAGCATAAGGAGCAGCTGGGCTTGCAACTGTCGGTGGGATCGATTTCAGAAGAGGCCCCGAGAGAGGAAGCCGGGGGCGGAACCAGCTGGGAGGCAGAGGCCTGGGTGATCCCCACAACACCCAGGTGTGCGGGAACCCGGGCAACATGCGCCCTGCCTTTATCAGTCACAGCCTGAGCAAGTTAGGCACGGAGACAGGGAAGGAACCACTCCCAGGAGCACTGGAGACAGAGTCCAGCGGCACTCGCCACGCCTGGAACCTCTCATGCTGAGCACACAGACCAGGCCCTTCCCAGCTTCTTTGTGTTGAGTGTGTCCGGGGGGCAGGGCTGCCCACGAGATGTGAGTGGCCATGCGTGCAGCCGGCCACGCTCAGGCCTGGTCCTCTCTTCCTCTGGCTGGACAGGCTGACGTGGGGAAGCTGGGGGCACCGTGGGGCAGACGGGCCTGGCCCTGGGTGACCGCTCACCCCAAGCAGGGTGGCACAAGACGAGGATGTGGGGTTCCCTGCCGCAGCCGCCGTGCCCTGAGAAGGCGGCCGCTCCCCAGGGAGACTCACAAAGTCTTACCTGGGACCCAAGATGGGACCCCATTCACCACAGCTAGCTGTGCCTGCATGTCTGACCTGCTACCCCGGGGGTGGATGCTCTGGCAGAGGCAGCCTTTGCACCGGGCAGAGCAGGGCGAGCTGGGTGTTGGAAGAGTCTGCATAGATGGCTGGCCTCCCTCATCCCTGAGACGTGTGTCTGTGCTGGTGTCTGCTTGTCTGGCTTTTGTAAACTTGTGTGTGTGTGTGTGTGTGTGTGTGTGTGTGTGTGGTAAAATGTATGCATCACCGCATATTCTGTTTTAACCATTTGCTTGCTTTTCTTTTGCCTTTAATTTTTTTTGAATTAGAAGTAGGGTCTCACTCTATCACCCAAGCTGGAGTGCTGTGACACAGTCATAGCTCACTGCAGCCTCCAACCCCTGAGCCTTCTGAAATGCTGGGATGACAGGCGTGAGCCTGGCCCAAGAACACGAGCATCTTAATGTCATTGTGTTTGGTTTGGTTTGGTTTTGAGTTGGAGTCTTGCTCTGTTGCCCAGGCTGTTGTGCAGCGGCGTGCCCACGGCCACCACAGCCTCGACCTGCTGGGCTCAGGCCATCCTTCCGCCTCAGCCTTCCAAGCAGCTGGAACTGCAGGTGTGCACCACCACGCCCAGCTAGTTGTTTGACTTATTGTAGAGATGAGGTCTCACCAAGTTGCTCGGGCTGGTCTCGAACCCCTGAGCTCAGGCAATCCTCTGGCCGCGGCCTCCCAAAGAGCTGAGATTAGGGTCATTGTTTCTAAGAGGAAATGTAGTCCTAGTCTTTTCAAACAACCAACCTAAACCTGGTCTTTAGGGGACAACTCGCCCCTTTGGAAAACAGGCTTGCCCATAATGTATGGGATTTCCTCCCTCCCTCCATCCCTCCCTCCTGCCTTGCCTCCCTCCCTTCCTCCTCCCTCTTCACTTGGACCCACGCACTCCTTCTCAGTAGTGGCTGTCTCTCTCCCCCTCTTAAGCTTCTGACCCCTGCGGCTCCCTCTGACTTTGGCTTTGGCTGGCTCGGGTCTGACCTTGGCTCCCCCAGACTTTGGGCTACCAGGTGCACAAGCTTTAGCGAACAGCTTTCTGGATGTCCTGTTTTCGTCCACGTCCCAGCCCCAGGCTGAGGCTGCATCTCTGTGAGCGACAGACTTAAGGAGAGGTGGCCCCGGTGGTGCTGGGCATCCCCCCTTGAGTGCTGGCTTTGGTGCGTCTTGAAACATGCTTAGTGGCCGGTGGGTCAGGGGACAGATGTTTCACTCCGCCTTCTCGCCTCTCTCTTTCTCATCTGAACATCATAATAATACAAATAACAATATCAAGGGGCAGACAAAGCTGAACCAACACCGTCGCCTGACCTCATCCCTGATGTCTGGCTTCTCCCCACGACTATGCAGTCTGAGGTGAAGGCGGTCTCTGAGTGTTTTTTGGTTTCTTTTTTCTGAGTTGGAGTCTCACTCTGTCGCCCAGGCTGGAGGGCAGGGGCACGCTCATGGCCACCCCAGCCTCAACCTGCTGGGCTCAGGCAATCCTTCCACCTCAACCTCCCGAGTAGCTGGAACCACAGGCGTGCACCACCATGCCCGGCTAGTTTTCTGATTTATTGCGGAGACAAGGTCTCTCCAAGTTGTCCGGGCTGCTCTCGAATCCCTGGGCTCAGGCCATCCTCTGGTCTCAGCCTCCCAAAGTGCTGAGATGACAGGCAGGAGCCACCGCGCCCGGCTTGAGATGTGTTCTAAATGTTGACATCTCTCCACCTTGCCCAGCCCCGGGGCACATGGCTGGTGTCACTTGCCAACTAGAACATTGAGACAGGCAACAATCCAGCAGCTGGAAGCAAAGGGAACAATCATCCTCCTGGGGGCCATGGGGCGCCTGCATCCGCCCCAACCCGGGTGGTGGAAGGACAGCCCATGGGGGCCACTGCTGGATGTGGGTGTCAGCCGTGGGTTCCCACGAGGCGCTGGCGTCAGATTGAAACCTGAGGTGCCTGCCATCTTGGCGTGGGGCACCACAGCCTGGGCAGTGCTCTCCTGGGCCCCAGAGGACGAGCTTGAGACTTCCTCTAGGGGACTCAGTCATCTGGCATGCCAGATGCCGGGTTAAAGAGGGTCTACAAAGCCTCGCTCAAGGGTCTGTCTTCAGCCTCCGCCTGTTTCCCAGCTCCTCAGAAGCCAGCCAGTCCAGATGGTTTCAAGGAATGGGCAGCCCAGCTGGAAGCATTTTCCTGACACATGTCAATATTTGTACCACGAGAGACTCTCTCTCTCTCTCTCTCTCTCTCTCTCTCTCTTAAAGAAAGGATCTTGCTCTGGAGAGCAGGGGCACGATCATCACTCATTGCAGCCTGGAACTCCTGAGTGCAAGCGATCCTCCCACCTCAGCCTCCTGAGTAGCTGGGACTACAGGTGTGTGCCACCGCGCCTGGCTACTTTTTTGATTTTTGTATAGAGGCGAGGTCTTGCTATGTTGCATAGGCTGGTCTTAAACTCCTGGGCTCAAGCAATCCTCCTGCCTCGGTCTCCCAAAGTGCTGGGATTAGAGTCATGAGTCACCATTCTTGGATCATTTTATAATTTTTTTGTAGGGACAGGGTCTTACTATGTTGCCCAGGTTGGTCTGGAATTCCTGGGCTCAAATCATCCTCCCACCTCGGCCTCCCAAAGCACTGGGATTACAGGCATGTCAGGAGACTCTCTGACTCCAGAAAGGCTTACAGCAGTGTGAGCTCATGTGGCATGCCTCATGGGACACCCTGAGGGGGACAGTTTTACCGAATGTTGAATTCCAACAGCAGAAAGAGCCCCTCACAGAAAGGGTGTGTGAGGCTTGAGAAGCAGGGTGGGTGTGACACAGGAAGGACCTGCCAGTCGGCCTCCACAGGTCAGTCCCTTGCAGAAGTGTCCTGTGGGGATGTTAAGAATGACAGCCTAGCTGAGTTCAGTGGCTCAGCCTGTAATCCCGTGCCTTGGGAGGCTGAGGTGAGTGGATTGCCTGAGCCCGCGGGTTTGAGACCCACCTGGGCAACTTGGTGAGACCTCATCTCTACAATAAATCAAAGAATTAGCCGAGTGTGGTAGCGCGCGCCTGTAGTTCCAGCTACTTGGAAGGCTGAAGTGGAAGGATCGCCAGAGCCCAGCAGGTCAAGGCTGTGGTGGCCGGGAGCGGCCACAGCACTCCAGTCTGGGCGACAGAGTGAGACTCCAACTCAAAAAAAAAAAGAATGACAGCCTGCTGGCCGGGCATGGTGACTCATGCCTGCAATCCCAGCACGTTGGGAGGCTGGAGTAGGAGGATTGCTTGAGCCCCGAGGTTCAAGACCGGCCTGGGCAACATGGCGAGACCTCGTCTCTGCAAAAATAAAAACAAAAACTTAGCCAGGCATGGTGGCGCATGTCTGTACTCCCAGCTATGCGGAAGGCTGAGGTGAAAGAAATTGTCTGAGCCCAGGAGGCCAAGGCTGCAATGAGCCGTGATCGTGCCACTGCACTGCCGTCTGGGCAACAGAGTGAGACTCCAATTCAAAAAAAAAAGAAGAATGATGGCTTGTCTAAGTGTTTCCCACCCTGTGCTTTATGGCAACTCGCTGCAGACTGAGCTCCACGATCCCTGGACAAGGAAGAGGGGCTGCTGGGTTTTCCACGTGGGGGCTTCAGCACGCGGGAGGCCCTCTGGCCACGGGGCGCGGGAGCTGGCAATGGAGGTGGGGGTTCCAGGAGCTGGTTGGACCAAGGGGCTGGGCCCGGTTCCACATGCACCTGTGGCCAGGTCATGGGTCACGCCACTCCTCCACTCGCCCATTTCCTAGGACACCTGTGTTTCTTGGCTGCCACGCAGGAGAGAGGAAAGCCAAGCTTGGCAGCCTCCCCAGTCCAGCATTGATGGCATCATACCAGTCATCTCCAGCTGTGATCTCCCTGTCCCAGAGGCTGTGGAGGGAGCTGTGACACTCTTTCTTCTTGAGTCGGAGTCTCCCTCCGTCGCCCAGGGTGGAGCACAGTGGCACGCTCACGGCCACCGCAACCTCAAGCTGCTGGGCTCCAGCGATCCTTCTGCCTCAGCCTTCCAAGGAGCTGGAACGACAGGCGCATGCCACCACATCCAGCTAATTTTTTGATTTATTGTAGAGACAAGGTCTCAGCGTTGCCCGGGCTAGTCTTCAACCCCTCGGCTCAGGCAATCTTCTCGCCTCTGCCTCCCAAAGTGCTGGGATGACAGGCGTGAGCCACTGAGCCCAGCCCAAGCCGTGACACTTTCTTTGTGCTGTTCCCGTGAGTACATGTTTTTAATTTTTAAATTTTTTTTGGAGACAGGATCTTGCTCTGTTGCAAGTGCAGTAGTGTGATCATAGCTCACTGCAGCCTCGACCCCCTTGGCTCAAGTGATCCTCCTGCCTCAGCCTCCTGAGAAGCTGGGACTACACTAATTTTTTTTAAATTTTGCATAGAGACAGGGTCTCTCTACGCGGCTCAGGCTTTTCTCGAACTCCTGGGCTCAAGCGATCCTCCCACTTCAGCCTCCCCAAAGTGCTGGAATGACAGGCATGAGCCACCCAGTCTTCCTGTGAGCAAGATTTGACTGGGGAGGTGAGTTCTGTCCTAGGGTCTTTCCTGTACCCTCCCCGGTTCCCATGCGGTCGTGTCCCGCTATAGAGGGCCACCCACACAACCCCAGGCACACTGGGGAGGACAGTGGGGCAGGCAGTGACCTTTGAGATTCTGCTGGGGCTGGAACCACTCGCTTTAATCTGTTTCTTCCGATCGCGAGAGGGCCGGGGTCCGTCCACCAGTTCCGAATTCCTAGCAAGGCTCATGTGACGTTTGTAAGATTTTTCTTCCCTTGCATTCAGTTAGTTCGTGGGTTAACTTCTCCCAAGGCCCCCTGAACCTCCCCTTCATCTAAGTGTAGATTTGTGCATGTGATTATTTTATGTCTTTTTCCCAGGAGCCTGTGGTACGGTGGAATTGCATCCCCCCATAATTTGTATGTTGAAACCCTAGCCCCCAATGTCATGGGATTTGGAGATGAGGCCTTCAGGAGATCATTCGGGCGAGATGAGGTCATGGGGTGAGGCCTGTGTGACGGGATGGTGCCCTTGTAAGATGGGGGCCCGGCTGGGCACGGTGGCTCAAGCCTATAATCCCAGCACTTTGGGAGGCTGAGGTGAGAGAATCGCCTGAGCCTGAGGGTTCGAGACCCACCTGGGCAACTTGGCGAGACCTCGTCTCTACAATAAATCGAAAAATTAGCCGGGCGTGGTAGCACACGTCTATAGTTCCAGCTACTCGGAAGGCTGAGATGGAAGGATCGCCTGAGCCCAGCAGGTAGAGACTGCGGTGGCCGGAGCGTTCCCCTGCACTCCAGCCTGGGCCACAGAGCAAGACTCCAACTCAAAAAAAAAAACAAAAAAGAGGGGGCCCCAGGGAGTGGGCTTCTGCTGGTATCCCTCTCCCCCTCTGCCCTGAGGACGCGGGGAGAAGGCAGCCTTCCGCAAGCCAGGAGGGAGCTCTCCCGGGGATCTGACCATGGTGGGACTCTGACCTTGAACTTCCAGCCTCTAGAACTGTGAGACAGGAGACACCTGCTGTCTAAGCCAGTCGGATGCATCATTCTGTTACGGCCTGCCTACTACATGTGTAACAACGTAACAGCACTCCTGCCATTTTTCTCTTAACAAGCAGCACTGATTTCCCAGGGAAAGCCCATGCCCCAAACATCACGGGCAGTAAGTGCCCCTCACTTATCTTTAAAACATAGTCCAGGTGTGGTGGCTCATGCCTGCAATCCCAGCACTTTGGGAGGCCAAGGCAGGAGGATCGCTTGAGCCCAGGAATTTGAGACCAGCCTGGGCAACGTAATGAGCCCTCGTCTCCACAGAAAAATTTCAAAATGCGAGGCATGGAGGCACATGCCTGTAGTCCCAGCTATTTGGGAGGCTGAGGCGGAAGGATTGCCTGAGCCCAGGAGGTCAAGGTTGCAGTGAGCCATAACCGTGCCACTACACTCCAGCCTGGGCCACACTCGGGCCAACTCAAAAGAAGAAAAAAAACCTTTGAGAGAGAGAGCGAGAGAGAGCCAGCTTTGAACGCTGACTTCGTCTAGCCACTCAGCCAGGTCTTGACCTCTCTCTGCAGCACCTTGACAGTAGTGGCTTTGTCTACACTGAGCCCGCTGCCAGGTGGCTGTCTCTGTACATACCCCACGGACCTGTGGATGTTTCTGGCCGCTGGCTGGGCTTTCTCAGGGAAGAATGTATCAGGACCAATGGCATGGCTGGCAGGAGGTGGAACGGAGACCCTGCTCCATCAGGCGGGTGTTCCAGCAGCCGTGGGTGCAGGACAAGTGCCCTTGGGGAACACAACAGCGCAGCTGGAAGGTAGTTGCACCTGGAGAGGGGATGAGGGCTTACTCTTAGGTTAGAAGAGGAGTTTTTTTTTTCTGAGTTGGAGTCTCACTCTGTCGCCCAGACTGGAGTGCAGTGGCACATTCCCGGCCACCGCAGCCTCGACCTGCTGGGCTCCGGCGATCCTTCCGCCTCAGCCTTCCAAGTAGCTGGAACTACAGGCGCGCGCTACCACGCCTGGCTAATTTTTGATTTATTGCAGAGATAAGGTCTCGCCAAGTTGCCCAGGCGGGTCTCGAACCCACGGGCTCAGGCAATCCACTCACCTCAGCCTCCCAAAGGCGTGGGATTACAGGCTGAGCCACCGAGCCCGGCGGAAGAGGAGTTTAAGTGTGACATACAATGCAGGCCTCACTGCCAAAGCCCAAAGAGGAATGCAAAGTCTTTTTTTTTTTAAGTCTGAAAGTTTTTCCAAAGGGACCAAGACTTTTTTTTTTTTTTTTTAGTTTGAGTCTCACTCTGTCGCCCAGACAGAAGTGCAGTGGCACGCTCACGGCCACCACAGCTCCAACCTGCTGGGCTTAGGCCATCCTTCCACCTCAGCCTTCCAAGTAGCCGGAACTACAGGCATGCACTCCAGCACCCGACTTTTTGATTGATTGTAGAGATGAGGTCTTGCCAAGTTGCCCGGGCTGGTCTTGAACCCACAGGCTCAGGTAATCCACTCGCCTCGGCCTCCCAAAATGTTGGGATGAGAGACTGAGCCACCATGCCCGGCCCCAAGACATTTTTTATTGCCAGAAAATGAACGAGGTCAAAGATCCCCCAACCAACCCATTGTGGCACCTGTCATATAACCGTGCCACCCTGTCCTGCGATCCCCCAGTTGCTGCCCTGCCCGGCTCCCTGAAAGGTGCTAAGTTTTCTTGCTTTCCTCAGAAACTGTGCGTTCGCACCAGCCACGCATGCTGGGGAGCACACCTTCCCCCCAAAAGATTAACAAGACTTCTCTTTCTTTAGCTAACTCCTAAGTAATTCATTGCACCTATTTTTACTTTGACAGGCTTTACTTTTTTTATTATAGAAGTTAATTTAAGCCTGGGCAATAGAGAGATCTCGTCTCCACAAAAAATAAAAAAGATAGCCAGGTGTGGTGGTATGAGCCTGTAGTCCCACCTATTTGGGAGGCTGCTGAGGAACAAGAGGATCACTTAGTCCAGGAGGTGGAGGCTGCAGTAAGCTGCGATTGTGCCATTGCTCTCCACCCTGGGCAACGACATTCCAACTCAAAGATAAAAATGAAGAGCATCAGCCGGGCTCGGTGGCTCAGCCTGTAATCCCGCGCCTTGGGAGGCTGAGGTGAGTGGATTGCCTGAGCCTGCGGGTTCGAGACCCGCCCGGGCAACTTGGCAAGACCTTGTCTCTACAATAAATAAAAAATTATTCGGGTATGATAGTACATGCCTGTACTTCCAGGTACTTGGAAGGCTGAGGCGGGAGGATCGCTGGGGCCCAGCAGGTCGAGGCTGTGGTGGCCGGGAGCGTGCCACTGCGCTCCAGCCTGGGCAACAGAGTGAGACTCCAACACACACAAAACCCTGTCCCTCCCTCCTTTCCCCCTCAGAGTCTCCTCTGTCTGTCATCCCATCCTGATGTCTGTGTGTGCCCAATGGGCACTGGGTTTTCTGCTTCTCGGTCACTTCGTGTGGGACAATGGCCTCCGGTGGCCTCCAGGTGGCTTCAGAAGACACGATTTCACTCCTTGTCATGGCTGCGTGATGTTCCTTTGAGCTGGCCTAGGAACCAGTGCCACCAGCACGCTTCTTCAAGGGAGGACTCCGGCTTCTCATGTCTCCCAGCTGTTTGGGGCTTCCCGCCTTGTGGCAGGCGTGGAGGTCAAGCCAGAGCTCCAAGTGTACGCTTCCCCAGATTTCCCGACAATTTCGGCCTGTTTGTACGTCCATTGATGTTCTCCCTTCTCAGGCGGGAAGACTGGCAGTGCAGACGCTTCGAGACTCGCCTCGCCTTGAGATGCTAGGTCGATCCTGGCGTGCAGCAGTGGAAACCCTGGGCCCCAAGGTGCGGGTCTCGAAAGAGGCGTCTGCCCTGGTTCACTCGCAAGGCCAGTTCTCCCCGGAGAGATCGCCAAGCCTGCACCCGCTTTCCACCCAAGGACGGGGGCGCTGGAAACTCCACAGAGCGGTGGGTCTAGGGAGTCTTAGCCCCGAGCAGAAACAGCACAGCCTCCACCCTCTGACATGGTGAGAGCAGCGGCTGTTTGACTCTTTTTTTTTTTTGAGCTGGAGTCTCACTCTGTCGCCCAGACTGGAGTGCAGTGGCCGCTCCCGGCCACCGCAGTGCTGGGCTCCAGCGATCCTTCTGCCTCAACCTTCCAAGTAGCCGGAACTACAGGCACGCTACCACGCCTGGCTAATTTTTGATTTATTGTAGAGACAAGGTCTCACCAAGTTGCCCGGGCGGGTCTCGAACCCGCGGGCTCAGGCAATCCACTCGCCTCAGCCTCCCAATATTTCCGACATCCACAGGGATCCGGCTGTCGCAGGGCACTCGGTGAAACCTCTCTGCCTCAGTTTTCCCCCAACTTCATCCTGTCAATCCTTACCGTCCCAGACCAGAAGAAACCAAAGATCCTGGAGGTGGAGCCTGCCCGACTCCTTGGCCTTAACCACATCCACTTCCTCCAAAGCCCGCTGGCAGGAGCGCATGTTCCACGATAGACGTGGTGGGTCCATCTGCGCCATGGATTTCTGACAACCTCGCCTCTAACCTGCCAGCCGGTGTTGCAGGCATGACATGGCTACAGGCAGCTGCATGGCTCTTGCTCAAGACAGCGCCATCCAGCTAGTGGCGGGCACACACTGGCCTGGAGCGCCAACCCCATGCCGTCATCCAAACCATCTGCACTCGGCTAAATGAAACCTCCAGAGCACCCGGGCACTTCCTTCCTCTGATTGTAAGCTAGGGGTTGCAGCAAAACTCAGAGACAAACAGAGTCAGGAGGAAAAGGCTTTGGTGCCAATGTGATGTGGGCAGGGCGGTTCCTGGCAGAGAAACCCCCCCTTTATGACACAGCACTTTCTTCAGCTGAAAGGCAGATCCCCAACATCTGACATTCTGAACATTGCATTCTTCTTCTTTTTTTAAGAGGTGGGGTCTTGCTGTGTTGCCCAGGCTAGTCTTGAACCCCTGGGCTCAAGCAATCCCCCATCCCAGTCTCTCACGTAACTGGGACCACAGTCTGAATATTTGTTTATCTATTTATTTTTATTTTTTTGAGTTGGAGTCTCACTCTGTCACCCAGACTGGAATGCAGTGGCACACTCATGACCACAGCAGCCTCGACCTGCTGGCTCTGGCAATCCTTCCGCCTCAACCTTCCAAGTAGCCAGAACTACAGGCGCGCACTACGACGCCCGGCTAATTTTTGATTTGTTGTAGAGAGGAGGTCTCGCCAAGTTGCCCGGGTAGGTCTCGAACCCGTGGGCTCAGGCAATGCTCTCACCTCGGCCTCCCAAAGGCGCGGGATGACAGGCTGAGCCACCAAGCCCAGTCTCAGTCTGAACATTCAATTCCTCTGATCTCTCTGCCCAGAGAGGGGAGGAACCTTTCATTCCTGGACCAGCTTCAGGCCAAGTCACGAGATCCCGGAACTCTCTACTGCCCGTGTCCCCACCTCCCTCCGCCCCTCTTTTCCTCTCGTTTCTTACCCTCGGGGTCTTGCTGTCCCTGTGAATAAGGTCCAGGCCGGAAAAAGTCAAGGGCAGTCCATGTTCCATTTCTCCCCCCTCCCCCTGCACCAGTATCCCACCTTCACGACTGTCCTTGCCTAGGAATTCCAAAGGACATGCAGACAATAATTACATTCTCTGGGAGGCTGAGGTGGGAGGACTGCTTGAGACCAGGTGTTGGAGCAAAAACCCTGGGCAAAATCGCAAGACCTTGTCTCTACAAAAAATAAAAAATGAGCCCAGCGTGGTGGCCATGCCCGTCGCCCCAGCTACTCGAGAGGCTGAGGCAGGAGGATCACCTGAGCCTAGGAGGTCAAGGCTGCAGTGAGCCGTGATTGTGCCACTGTGCTCCAACTCAAAAACAAAAACGAAGCAAAAGACAAACAAAAAACACAAACAAACAACAAAGTGAGGAGGGGGAAATGAGAAGCTTCGTTCCCACTTGAGCTTTGCTGCAGCATGTCTGGGAAAAACTTTTTCTTTTTTGAGTCAGGGTTTCACTCTGTCACTGAGGCTGGAGGGCAGTGGTGACATCACAGCTCACCACAGCCTCAACCTCCTGGGCTCAAGGGATCCTTCTGCCTCAACCTCCCAAAGGAGCTGGGATTACATGTAGGCACTGTCAGGCCCAGCTAATTTTTTTGATTTTTTTGTAGAGATGAGCTCTCGCCATGTTGCCCAAGCTGGTCTCAAACTCCTGGGCTTGCCAGGTGCAGTGCCTCATGCTTGTCATCCTAGGACTTTGGGAGATGGAGGCGAGAGGATTGCCTGAGCCCAGGGGTTCGAGACCGCCTGGGCAACTTGGCAAGGCTTCGTCTCAACAATAAATCAAAAAATTAGCCTGGAGTGGTGGCGCATGCCTCTAGTTCCAGCTACTTGGAGGACTGAGGCAGGAGGATCGCCTGAGTCTGGCACGTTGAGGCTGCGGTGGCCATGGACGTGCCACTGCACTCCAGCCTGGGCGACAGAGTGAGACTCCAACTAAAAAAAAAATAAAAAATAAAAATTAGAAAGTGAAAATCCCCCACAAAGTCACTCTCCAGAGACAGTCACCGATTTATGTCACAAGTGGTATTATTAGTATCCTCATTCCGCAGATGAGAAAACTAAGATCAAGAAAAGTATACAAGCCAGGCTCGGTGGCTCAGCCTGTAATCCCGCGCCTTGGGAGGCTGAGGTGAGTGGCTTGCCTGAGCCCGCGGGTTCGAGACCCGCCTGGGCAAGCGAGACCTCATCTCTACAATAAATCAAAAAATCAGCCCGGCGTGGTAGCGCACGCCTGTAGTTCCAGCTACTCGGAAGGCTGAGGTGGAAGGATCGCCGGAGCCCAGCAGGTCGAGGCTGCGGTGGCCGAGAGCGGCCACTGCACTCCAGTCTGCTGGGTGACAG
>CAUYQG010229787.1:0-22373 GCA_963574415.1 Tarsius wallacei
AAGGGTCAAGCCAGACAGACCAGGATTCAATGCCGGCCTTTATCCCTAAGAGCTACATACCGAGTCACTTTAAGTGAGGATAAACTGGTGCCTGCCTTAGAGGACTGGGTGATTGTCACATGAAAGCATCCATGAAAAATAGCTCCCGCCGGGCTTGGTGGCTCAGCCTGTAATCCCAGTACTTTGGGAGGTTGAGGCGAGTGGGTTGCCTGAGCCTGTGGATTTGAAACCCGCCTGGGCAACTTGGCGAGACCTCATCTCTACAATAAAATAAAAATTAGCCGGGCGTGGTAGCGTGCGCCTGTAGTTTCAGCTACTTGGAAGGCTGAGGCGGAAGGATGGCCGGAGCCCAGCAGGTCGAGGCTGCGGTGGCTGGGAGCGTTCCTCTGCACTCCAGTCTGGGCAACAGAGTGAGACTCCAACTCAAAAAAAAAAAAAAAAAGAAAGAAAAATAGCCTCATGCTCAGCCCGTGATCAACGCTTGTTAGGATGCCTTGTGTCATTCCACATTTCTGGTGTCTCCTTTCTTCCCTCTCTCTTGGCCAGGGAACTTCTGTCTGTTCTTCAAGACTCAACTCATATATAGCTGCTCCGAGAAGCCTCTCTCCACCTCTCCCAAATCCTGGCTGTGTCTTCCTTACCACAGCACCTCCCACTGAAACTGTGTGTCTGAGGGTCTGTCTCCTGCACCTGCCGGTGAGCCCTGAGGGGCAGAAGCCTTGAATGCATCCTAGTCTTGATCCTGGAATCTGCATTCAGGCTCAGTCCCTGTTGGGGTGGAAAGAGAGAGGAAGGGAGAGTGTGGTGTGGACATATTCTGATCTGATCTGCAGAGAAGGAAAGCTGGATATGTCTGCCCTGGGTTAGGTGGTGTGGGATATAGTTGCCACCAAGAAGGCCGGAAACTCAGAGAGAACGTCACCCAAGTCCTTGACCTCATCAGTACAACTCAGTTGTGATGCAGATTCAGATCCCTAAACCTGGGCCTTGAACTCAGTCTCTGTGACCGACAGAGTCTCAGTTTTCTCACCTGTGTAATGGTAATGATACATAACCACCTCCTGGGCTTTCTTTTTTCTTTTTCTTTTTTTTAAGAGACAGTCTTGCTCTGTCATCCAGGTTGGAGTGCAATGGTGCTCACTGCAGTCTCAAGTTCCTGGTCTCAAGCAATCCTCCCACCTCAGCCTCTTGCGTAGCTGGGACTACAGGTGCACCCCCATGCCCAGCTTTTTTTTTTTTTTTTTTGTAAAGAAGAGGTCTTACTAGGTTGCCCAGGCTGGTCTCAAACCCCTGGGCCCAAGTGGTCCTCTCAAAGCAATGTGATTACAGGCATGAGTCACCATGCCTGGCCCCTTCTAGGGTTTCCTGAAGGATGGAGTGAGGGGTTGAAGTTAGCCCATGATAAAGATATGCATCCGACAGCATGCCAGCAAACCAGGCGGAGGAATAGCATTCAATGAACTCACTTCTTTTCTTTCTTTAATAAACCACTTTATTGAGAAATGGTTGACATATGAAAAGCTATACATATTTAATGTATATTTCTTGATGGATTTGGGGATACATATACACTCGTGAAACCATCACCAGAGAGCTCATTTCTCCACTCACGATTAAGCACCGGTGGCCGCAGTGGCGGATGAGACTATGTTTTCGCGTCGGGAAGAGTGTCCTCTCCTTTGTTGTGGTCTTAATCTGGGAGATGGATGGACGCACCACTTATTTTTCCCTTTGAAACGTACAGAAAGGTCTCTGTGTCCACGAAGGATAGACATGAAAGAAAGCCACTTAAGTCCTAGTAGCCAATATCTAGCCTGAAATCCAAGAAGAATTAATTGATAACAAGGGTCATTAATCCCCAGAGCAGGATGCCACCAGCACAGATAATAGCATTTCAATTACTGCAGGGTTTCTTGTCTATTAAAGCCCTCCTGTTTCTACAAGGCAGTGTTTAACTGCCACCGCCCCCTAGGACACCTTCCTCGCCGCCCTCATTGTACACAATTTCCTTCATCCTTTGACCTCTAGAAACACTTACTGCCTATGCCCTGTCTTATAATGTGTGTGTGTGTATGTGTGTGTGCGTGTGTGTAAGAGATAGAAAGATGAATAAAACCCAATTAGATCTCAGAACCCTGGAAGGTAGAGAGCTGTGTCCTATGCTTTGCTTAGTTGTCTCTATTAAAATGCTTTTGAGGCTAGGCATAGTGGCTGATGCCTGTAATCCCAGCACTTTGGGAAAAGTTCAAGACTAGCCTGGGCCATATAGGAGACTTCTTCTCTACAAAAAACAAAACTTAGCTAGACATGATGGCACGTGCCTGTAGTCCCAGCTACTCAGAAGGCCGAGGTAGGAGGATCACTTGAGCCCAGGAGTTCAAGGCTGCGGTGAGCAGTGATTGTGCCACTGTACTCCAGCCTGAATGACAGAGTGAGACACCAACTCAAAAAAAAAAAAAAAAATGCCTTGGCGTGTGCTCAGTGGCTCAGCCTGTAATTCCAGCACTTTGGGAGGCTGCGGCGAGTGGATTGCCTGAGCCCACAGGTTCAAGACCAGCCCAGGGAGCTTGGTGAGACCTCATCTCTACAATAAATAAAAAATTAGTTGGGCATGGTAGTGCACGCCTGTAGTTCCAGCTACTTGGATGACTGAGGCAGAAGGATTGCCGGAGCCCAGCGGGTCAATGCTGGGGTGGCTGTGAGTATGTCATTGTGCTCCAGCCTGGGTGACAGAGTAAAACTCCAACTCAAAATTTTAAAAAGCCTTAATAAGGTATTCTGTTAATATCATTCCTCTTACAATTTACAATGTTTAAAAATAGCACAGGTAACATATGTTCGTTGTAGAAAAAGCAGAAAAATCCTGATGAATCCAAAGAATTTTTTAAAAAAATCACAAGCCCTCTGCCCAGAAAGACCCAGAGCTAACATCTTTCCATGATTCTTTTTTGTTTGTTTTTTAAAATTCGGCCAAGTATGACATGAATGCGTGCAAACTATTGGAAAAAAATGTAAAATATCCTCCACCAGCCCTGCTCACAGAGGTAGCCACTGCTGTTTGCTGTGAGTCTGTCAAAACTCTGCGTGTGGACTTGTAGACATGTATGTGTATAGTGATACATGTGTGGTATTTACACAAAAAGATCACGCAATGTGTACGTTTCTGCGATTGGCTTCTTTCCTCCTAGCAACGTGCCTTGGAGAGCTTTGCACACCAACTCATTTGTTTTCTTTGACAACTGGATAACATTCTATTGCCTCAACCGACTGCGATTTATAGACCCACTCCTCTCCTGATGGGTTATTTCGGTCATTTCCAATTTATCACTAATACAAAGTGTACATCTTCGTCCACTTGTGCAAGTATTTTTGTGGGACAGAGTCATTGAGGTGAAATTGCAGAGTCCCTGTAATAGGAGATTTACATTTTTATAGAATTGTCAAATTCCAGGCAGGGTGCATGCGGCGCACACCTGTAATCCCAGCACTTTGGGAGGCTGAGGCAGGAGAATTACTTGAGGCCAGGAGGTCGAGATCAGCCTGGGCAATATAGCGAGATCCTGTCTCTATGGAAACATAGAAAATTAGGGGCCGTGGTAGTGAACACCTGTAGTCCCAGCTATGCAGGAGTTTTGAGCCCAGGAGTTCAATGCTGCAATGAACTATGATTGCACTACTGCACTCCAGCCTGGGTGACAGAGAAAGATCCAGTCCAAAAAAAAAAAAAAAAAAAGTCAATTTCCACTCCAAAAAGGTTATGTCAAATTATATCTCTAGCAGCACATGAGATCTGATCCCCGTCTCTTGCCAACACTGGAAATTATCCATCTTTAATTTTTCATGTATGGCCAATTCTATGGGCAAAAACGAGGTACCCCATCTTACTCTGCATTCTCTGGATGGCTGTGAAACTGAGCATCTTTTCATGTCTTATTGGACATCAACCTTCTTTCTATACATGTGCATACATATACATTAAAAAAATTTTTTTGGCCGGGCTCGGTGGCTCAGCCTGTAATCCCAGCACTTTGGGAGGCCAAGGCGAGTGGACTACCTGAGCTCGCGGGTTGGAGACCCACTCGGGCAACTTGGTGAGACCTCGTCTCTACAATAAATCAAAAACTAGCCGGGCGTGGTAGCGCGCGCCTGTAGTTCCAGCTACTTGGAAGGCTGGGGTGGAAGGATCGCCAGAACCCAGCAGGTTGAGGCTGCGGTGGCCCGGAGCATGCCACTGCACTCCAGTCTGGGCGACAGAGTGAGACTGCAACTTAAAAAAATAAATAAATACAAAAAAAAATTTTTTTTTGAGTCAGGGTCTCACTTTGTTGCCCAGGCTGGAGTGCAGTGGCATGATTGTGGCTCATTGCAGCCTCGACCTCCAGGGCTTAGGCAATCCTCCCACCTCAGCCTCCCAATTAGTTGGAACTCCAGGCATGTGCCACCATGCTTGGCTAATTTATTTTTTGCAGAGATGAGGTCTCACTGTGTTGCCTAGGCTGATCTCAAACTCCTGGGCTCGGGCAATCTTCTTGCCTAGGCTCCCCAAAGTGCTGGGATTACAGGTGTGAGCCGTACCGCCCCAGCCGTAAAATGCTTTACTTGGCTTTGTAGTCACCTGCTTTCCTCTCTATGGTGTATGAGAAACGTCTTGCTCTGTCAGGGCACGCACTTTTGCATCATTCTCAATGACTGAATCATGTGGCGGCACCAGGAACGTCTCAATCGGGCATGAAAGTCGTTCCCCAGTGACTGCTGTTTTTGCCAAAACTGTGGTGAGTGTCATTGTACCTAAGTGACGCGATGAACACGTTTTTCCTTGGGATGAATTCCTAGGCGAGGAAGTGCTGGTCAAAGGACACGCATATTTTAAGGTCAAAATGCCCTTCAGAACAGCTGGCTGGCAGTTTCACATTCCCATCAGCAGTTCAGGAAACTGTCCTTTCTCAGACATTGCCAAACGTCCCCGAGAGGGCAAAATCTGCCCCCTTCCCCCCATTGAGACCCAATTCCCTGGAGACAGAACGGTTTGAATGGCCAGGTTGCTGTTACTCCCACCTAGGGTCTGATGCAGTGGTTTTCCATTTGAAAGGTCTGTCCACGATACCATATTTACTCTACTCTATGGGCAGAGAATTTTCCAGGTAATTGACTCCACCTTCTTTTGCTGTATGTGTTGACGTGCAAACCTAATCTCATGTGCATACATATACATTAAAAAAAACTTTTTTTGGCCGGGCTCAGTGGCTCAGCCTGTAATCCCAGCACTTTGGGAACTGAACACCCTTAAACTGAACACTACTGGTCTCTCTGAAGAGCCCTCAGTGGTCACTAAGGACTTACCAGCACAAATCTCTCTCCTGCCCAGGCTGTTTCTGTGAAGCCAACAGTGATTACTAGCATTACTACAGTTCCCATGGCGCCGAGCCACCCCGCTAAATCCTCATGTGAGGTAGGTCACATTTTTGCACATTTCACTGAGGACACCTGAAGCCTGCAACGGTTAAGTAACTTGCACAGCTAGTAAATGGTGGGCACATTTGACGCCAAGCTGTACCACTTTTCAACAGAAAGCGAGCGCCAGCAGTTAGAGTGTGTCAGTAACGGGCTCTTGTTTGTTGATTGACGTTTTTACCCCTGTGATTTCAATTCAAGTGGGTGAAAATTGAAAAGTACAGCTTCCGTGGCTCCTGGCTCTGTGACTTCAAAGGGGCAGCGGTCGGTATATCTTGAGCTGTGAGCAAAGTGCAGGTCAGGCATCAGTCTTTGCTGATATGGGAACAGCAGTGCCCGGAGGCTGTCCTGCTTAAATGACCCCTCCAATTACCCTCCAGACCCAAGGTTCTGAATATTGCTGGAGTAAGTTCCTGTGGGTTCTATTAGCCATTAGACCAGCAGAGTGGCCATTTGGCACCTTAGAATAATGCTTCTCTTATGATTTGAAGGGACCATGTTTTGCAATTGAGGAAACCACTCCTTCCCCCTTTCCTCCCCTCCAGAAGGGCTCTGGACCCTAAGATGAGTGAAACCCTGGCCGGGTGTGGTGGCTCACGCCTGTAATCCCAGCACTTTTGGAGGCTGAGATGGGAGGATCTCGTGAGCCCAAGAGTTGGAGACCAGCCCGGGCAACATCATGAGATCCCATCTCTATAAAAAAAAATTGGGGGAAAAAAGGTAAAAAGTAAAAAACAAGGAGTGAAACCCTTTTGAGTTCCTTGGAGGAAGGTGTGCCCCCAAAGCCAAGGGTGTGATTAGATCGGCCAGAGCCTTCCTGTTCCAACCAAAAGAACCAATTAGATGATGTAATGGAAACCTTTTCTGTCATCCAGAAATTATATGATGCTCTGAAGCTGCCCACATCATGCAACCTTGATGATAATAATAATGTCTCCTTCCAGGGTCAAAGTATAATCAACTCTCTCGACAGCCTCAGTGTTAATGACCCTGTACCCATTTTGTGGGTGGGTAGAGTGAGGCAGAGACTAGGGGGCTGCCTGACTCATCTTTGCTCAGCAGGGACGTTTCTTCAGTGAACTCAGTGAAAGCAAGGCTTTTGTTTCCTGTGCTGTCAATCTGAAGTTCAAGCCACAGTGGAATTTCCCCAAAGTTTGTTCTGGGCAACATCAGCCTCACAAGAAATTCTGCGAAAAGTTTGGGAAATGCTGCATTTCTAGTCCTCCTCTGAATTTTCTGAAATAGATTAGTATGTTAAAGGCTCTGATAAGTTCTGCGGTAAAGGCCTCTTTTAAGTTGTGATTATCAAATATTTTCAAAACTTATTTGACCCAAAATCCTGCTTTCATGTAATACCCCCGAATGTTCCCTGGGAACCCCTCAGGAAATTCAGGTGTTTGGGATAGTTAAGTGACCTTTGGTGTCCCAAAAAACATTTTTAGAGAGGGCCTTGGGAAGCAAGGCCATCACTGGAGAATGGGCTTGGTGATCAGGATAGCAAGACAGCCTCTGGGGAATCTTTGCTTCCTTTAACAAATGTCCCATGTCCGTGAACCGGAAGGACCCCAGAAACAAGGACATCCTCACCCATGTCAGACAGACACAATTTTATCACTGGTATATATCATGCATTTTTTCAACCATTTTCAAACTAGGGCAGAATTGTCGCTGGCACCAAAGCTGATGAGAGTGTGACCTTGGGGACAGGGCTGGGTTGGACTGAGAAGACTCTAAAAAACGCCAGGAGGACAAGAAGTGATAGTGCCCCAAGGGAGGGGGCAGGCTAGGACTGAGCCATGGGAAGCCCCAACACACCTGGAGATCACACAGATAGGCGCGCTGGTGTGCAAGTCTCGCACGGCACCTGTGAAGCCCTGTTCACTTCATCCTCAACCACACCCTCGACCCAGACATCAAGGCAATATGGCAGCATGGGTGACGACGTGTCTGTGCGTCTCCATACCTCCTTCCCTAGTCATCTAAGGCGATTCACAGCACTCCAGAAAATACAGTCAAGTGATATTAGCTGGAAGCAGGTGAATGGCCTTAGAGGGAACAGAAAGACAAACATTGAGACAAGAATGCAGCTGGTACAAAGACGATGACTGTAGCGTCCACAACATTTGCTGCCTTGGATCTAGTCACACATATTAGGTATCTGTTTGGCTGGGAACAGCTACAATTTATTAAGCACCTACTATGTGTTGGTTCTTAGGCTGAACACATTTTCTACTTTTTTTTCCCTATGAGGGAGGCTAAACGCATTGTATATTTTTTCCTCTGAGGAAGGCTTTTCATCTCTGTGAGAGAGATGAAGACATCAAGAAACCCAGAGTCTAAACAATTGGTCCAAGAATACACTAATAGGGACAGAGCTGGGCTTGAACTTGGAACTTTCTGATTCTAAAGGTTGTTCTTTTGGTTCTGTGTCATACTGTATGAGCCACATAGACAAACAGATGCACCCTTCTCTCCCTCCATATTCTCTCACTGAGAGAGATGACATACATATAGAAAAGGACATGGGACATTTATGCTGGTAGAAGATTAATTAGAAATTGGCCAGGCACAGTGGCTCATACCTACAATTCTAGCACTTTGGGAGGCCAAGGTGAAAGGATTGCTTGAGTCCAGGAGTTCAAGACCAGCCTAGGTAACATAGTGAGACCTCATCTCTACAAAAATAAAATTAGCTGGGTGTGGTGGTACTCATCTATAGTCCCAGCTACTCGGGAGGCTGAGGCCAAAGGATCACCTGAGCCTAGAAGGTCAACACGGCAGTGAGCTGTGATCATGCCACTGCCCTCCAGCCTGGGTGACAGAGTAAGACTCCAACTCAAAAATAATAATAATAATAATAAGTAGAAATTGAACACTTAACTCTCAGCCACCTATGCAAAGAGACAGAACCAGCCAGCACCTCAGAGGTCTCTTGTGTGTCTCTTTCAGGGGTATCCCTCATTCTGACTCTTAGATATTTATTTCTCATTGTTTTACCACATAGGTTTATGTCCCCAAACTATCTAGGTGTGTTTTGCCTGATTTAGAACTTTATGTAAATAGACTCCTGCTTGTAAATTTGTTTTCTCTTACTTCTTGGTGCTCAACAAAATATTTGTGAAATTCAAGCATGCGCTCGTCTGTGGCTGAAACTCATTTGCTTTCATTGCTTTGCTGTACTCCATTGAACGGACTTCAACAGCGCCTCCCTTCTACCTGTGATGGATGCTTGGGTCACACCCAGGTTTTGGCGATAGTCTTGGTCCATTTGTGCTGCTTATAACAAAGTACCCAGGACTGGGTAATTTATAAAAAACAGAAATGCATTTCTTACAGTTCTAGAGGCTGGGAAGTCCAAGAACAAGGCCCAACAGGTTTGCCATCTGGTGAGAGCCCAGTCTCCTTGCTCCCTAGATGATGTCTTGGGTTCTCATATGAAAGAAGGCAGAAGGGCAAAATGGCCTACTGAGTTCCCGCTTGCTCTTTTGTAAGGGGCTATCCCATCCTTGAAATCGGAGCCCTATGGACTAGCCATCTCCCAGAGGCCCTACCTCTTAGTACTGTTGCACTGGGGATTGAGTTTCAATATGAATTTTGGAGGAGACACAAACATCCACACCCTAGCAGCAATCACAACTATGATGCATCGCCATGCGTGTCTATGAGTGCACGTGGGTAAGGATTTTTTTAAGAACACGCACTTGAAGAGAGAGGAATTGCTGGGTCATAGACTGGGTATAACTTCAACTTTACTAAATAAGTGGTTGTACAGGGCTGTTCCTTCATGTCGTCACTAGCACTTTTGCTGTCGCCTGACTTTTATTCACATGATCACCTGCTATCTCCATCATTCACCAGTCTGTTAATAAATTCACAAGGGCAAGTGAAGAAACTTGGTGCACATGCTGGCTGGACATACAAAAGGCCTTGTATTTATAGAATCAGAACTGCCAGGGAGCAGTCCTGGAGTCTGCCTTTCACAACCTCCCCTAGGCCACTGATCTAGAGCCTTGACCATTTTTTAAAGTTCTGGAGAGTCTTTTTTTCAAACCGAATCTTATGCAGAATGCAATATATGAGATGCATAACGTCAGAGCAGCCCTGTTTGGAGCAGAAGAGTGGAGCGTTTCATGATACAGACAGGCTAGCTCGTCACATACCCAATCCTCTTCCTCTGCAATGAAGCCGGGCCACATTTCCCAGCCTCCTTTGCAGATAGGCGTAGTCATGGGACTGAGCTCTACCCAATGGATGTGGGTGGAAGTGATGGGGGGGGTGTTTCCAGGCCTGGGTCTTAAAAGCCAGCCCCATGTGCAGGCTGAATACAGGGCAGAGGTGAGAGGTCAGCAGAGCCACAAGCTGGAAGGGGCCAGGGTGCCCCAGTGATCGTATGGGAGGCTATCTGACAAACAAGAGCACCCATTTTGTTTTTTTGTTGTTGATGTTGTTTTTATTTTTAATTTTTATTTTTTTGAGTTGGAGTCTCACTGTCGCCCAGCCTGGAGTGCAGTGGCATGCTTACAGCTACCGCAGCCTCGACCTGCTTGGCTCAGGCGATCCTTCCGCCTCAGCCTTCCAAGTAGTTAGAATTACAGGCATGTGCAACCATGCCCGACTAATTTTTTGCTTTATTGTAGAGATGAGGTCTCGCCAAGTTGCCCAGGCTGGTCTCAAACCCATGGGCTCAGGCAACCCTCTCACCTCGGCCTCCCAAAGTTCTGGGATTATAGGCATGAGCCACAGTACCTGGCAGTTGTTGACACTGTTTTTAAACTTAAGAATTGTTTACTTCTGGAATTTTTCCATTTAATACTTTCAGACCACGGGTGACCTTAGGTAACTGAAACCACAGAAAGTTAAACTGTAGCTAAGGGGGCTTACTGTACTCAGAAGGCTATCTTTCTTTTTTTTTTTGAGTCGGGATCTCACTCTGTTGCCCAGGCTGGAGTGCAGTGGCATGCTCATGGCTACTGCAGCCTCAACCGGCTGGGCTCAAGTGATCCTTCTGCCTCAGCCTTCCAAGTAGCTGGAACTACAGGCATGCGCCACCATGCCCAGCTAATTTTTTGATTTATTGTAGGGACAAGGTCTTGTCAATAAATCAGGCTGGTCTCGAACCCGTGGGTTCAGGCAATCCTCTCACCTCGGCCTCCCAAAGTGCTGGGATTATAGGCATGAGCCACCGCGCCCATCCTGGAGGCAATTTTTAAATGGTATTGTTCTCATATTTTATTTATAGAGACCAATCATTTTATTTTATACTTGGAAAAATTACTTTGACTTTTGTGAACTATCCTCAGTTTATTAAATTGAAATTGAGATGAAAGAAACTGGCTGTTGTTTCTTTTTAACAAGGATTACAATAGACTTCAGCATTTATTTTCTGAAAGAAAAAAAAATCCCAGACAAGCCCAGAAACATTTATATGTTTGAAATGACTAATTTTATTTTATTTTATGTCTTTACCTAACAGGAAAATAGATAACATTGAAAATACAATGTGAAAAGAGACTGGCCCAAAATATTTAATTGCACTTGTATTCCTATTTAGAGTTTGCAGTGTCGGTGTTGATCGTGTTCTTTCCTTAGCGAGGAACACTCATTTTAAATTCCACATTGTGAGACATAAATTCCACATTGTGTTAAGTCATAGATACTTGGGGGTCAGTTTGTTACAGCAGCTGGCACTGCCTTAACTAACAGCCCGGTCTCCACTGTCTGCCCCCAGGGCACTTCCATGGAATCTGGGTCTTCCAGGCAGCCCACGCAGTGGAAGGACACGCCACATGCCATTACCAGACCTGGGCTCTTATCTCCACTCCCCCACAAGAGGGGGTGAGGGAGAGGACCCCACCTCCCTCCATTCTTGTGTGGATTTAATGAGAATATTTGGAAAGCACTCCGGGTGTGGTGAAAGGCATTTCAGATGTGAGTTATATTTAGTTATTGTTACTGCATTTCTGCATGTTTCTTTCACTACACCCGCAGCCAAGCCTCTCTCCAGTGGCTACTCCACGGAAACTAGAGAAGCATTAATGCAGTAAATCTAAAATCTCAGCCCCTCGCTCCCTTCCCCAGGCAGGGCTGGGCCGCAGTCCCCAGAGCAGCTGACCCTGAGCATAAATGCAAATGCTGCGTTCCGTCAGGCTATTTTAAGACAGGCAAGGAATAAGACTCCCGCTCTCCCCATAAGAAATGTACATCAGCCCCTGTTCTTTAATTTCCTTTTGATTAAAAAGAATCAGGCTATCTGAAAATAATCTCTGCTATCTCTCTCCTATGCTGAGAGAGATGAGAATTTTTTAACAAACGACAAATATGCCCTCTGGCCCTTCTGAGTCACAGGGACCACTAAGACTTTTTGCTAAGAGTTGCGTGAATTTTGGGGTCAGTGATGAGGGTATGGGGATCCAACGTTAATAGGCTAGCATTTGGAACTATCACTTGGAATGATCTCGGAATTATCTCCAGTTCTCCAGACTGGAGAAAGAGGCAGGTTACATTCTTCTAAAATGTGCGCTGGGCTGGGCGCAGTGGCTCACACCCATAATCCCAGCACTTTGGGAGGCTGAGGTGAGAGGATTGCTTGAGCCCACAGGTTCGAGACCAGCCTGGGCAACTTGGTGAGACCTCATCTCTACGATAAATCAAAAAATTAGCCGGTGTGGTGGCACAAACCTGTAGTTCCAGCTACTTGGAAGGCTGAGATGGAAGGACCGCCAGAGCCCAGGAGGTCGACACTGGGGCAGCCGTGAGTGTGTCACTGCACTCCAGCCTGGGCAACAGAGTGAGACTCCAACTCAAAATAAAATAAATAAAATAAAATAAAATAAAATGTGTGCTGGAGGTTGGAATCTCCAGACTAACCAGAGAGAAGAAGGGAGAGAAGAGGGGACAGTCCCTGTCTCTCTCCTGGTCTCCCAGCCCTGACCCAGACCGTTTATCTTACTTCCCTCCATCTCCCAGTCCTTAACACTCCCATTCATAGTAGTGGACAATGCTATACAGTAGGACTTAGCACCTAGTAGGGCAACAGTTCCCGTCCCCATGAAAACACACCTACTGTGTGCCTGCTGTGTTCTGTATACCACGCAGGGCCCTGGGCACACATTCTTATGGGTGCAGCCCTGCTTTCTGCTCTCAACCACAGCAGGCCTCCTAAATGACATCCAGCTACTGTCCCTGTTCCCTTCTGTCAGAACAAAGCAGAGAGAGTCTGGGCCCTGGAGTCAGAATTGCAAATGTCCATAATCGGTATCACTTTTCTGGGCTACCATAACAAAACACCACAAACGGAGTGGCTTTCAACAACAGAAATTTATTCTCTCAAAGTCTGGGAAGCTGGAAGCCCAAAATTATAGGCGTCCGCGGGACTGGTGCCTCTGGAGGCTTTGAGGGAGGGTCTGCCCTCTGTCTCCCTCCTAATCCCCAGCAAATTGTGGGCATTCCTCAGTTTCACACTGTCAGCCAGGTGCAGTGGCTCACGCCTGTAATCCCAACACTTTGGGAGGCGTAGGTGAGAGGATTTCCTGGGCCTAGGGTTCCCAGATCAGCCTGGGCAACATGGTGAGACCTTATCTTTATAATTAAAAAAAAGAAATTAGCCAGGCGTGGCGGCTCACATCTGTAGTTCCAGCTACTTGGAAGGCTGAGGTGGAAGGATCACCCGAGCCTAGCAGGTTGAGGCTGTCGTGGCCATGAGCGTGCCACTGCAATCCAGCCTGGGCGACAGAATGAGACTGTAACTAAAAAAAACAAAACAAAACAAAAAAAACCCACACACTGTCTTCCTCTCCTTTTGTCTCTGCCCTCCCGTCTTCTTTGAAGGACACTTGTCACTAGATTTAGGGACCAGCCTAGATTCAGGGTGATTTCATCATGACATCCTTAACTAATTGCATCTGCAAAGACTCTATTTCACTAAGGTCACCTTCTGAGGTTCTGGGTAGACATGAATTTGGGTAGAGGGGAACACTATTCAACCCACTACAATCTAACCTCTGTGCACCCCCTCCCCCAAATTCATGTCTATCTCACACGCAAAATACACTGGAATCCCAACATCTGGAAATAGAAAGATCAACACTGGAAATGGAGGTGATTCTAAAGCCTTGCCCCAAGGGTCCCTGGGACGATAAATAAGGCATTGAAGGACAGAGCCAGTACCCAATTAAGAACCGAGCAGAGGGTAGTAGCAGAAGCCTTTGTAGTTATCATGATGCACAACTGGAAGAATTTCCCAGGACACCATTTTCCTGTCACTTTCATCCCCTAAAAAAAAAAAGTGCCTCATGCCTGTAATCCTAGCACACTGGGAGGCTGAAGTGGGAGGATCGTTTGAGGCCAGGGGTTCAAGACCATTTTGGGCAACATGACAAAAGCCTGTCTCCAAAAAAAAAATGTTTTTAGAGGCACCAGTCCCGCGGACACCTATAATTTTGGACTTCCAGCTTCCCAGACTTTGAGAGAATAAATTTCTGTTGTTGAAAGCCACTCTGTTTGTGGTGGTTTGTTATGGTAGCCCAGAAATCAATAAGGGCCAGGTATGGTTGCTCACATCTGTAATCCCAGCACTTTAGGAGGCTGAAGCAGAAGGATCGTTTGAGGCCAGGAGTCTGAGACCAGGCTGGGCAACACGGTGAGACCTCCATCTCTATTTTTAAAAATTAAAAAAGTTTAAAATTTTTTCTTTAAATAGAAGAAAAAAAAATCAACAAGGGTTTCCCATTGCTTGCAGAACAAAGCCTGACTTATCTGGTTATTCACTAAGGGCTTTGCAGGAAGCCTTCCTGCCTGCAGTGAGACCTGCCTCCATCACACCCACATGGCCTCTAGGTTCGTGCTCATTTGGGGCCACTGGTACCAACTGGCAGTTCTTTTTTTTCCATGTGCTCATTTCTCATCTATCTGCTCCATCATAACCATAAGCTTCTTGAAGGCAGGGCTGGGTCTTCTGCACAAGAGGCCCAGAGGAGAGCCATGGGCTCTGGTCCCAGACAGCACCAGGCTGCAAAGCCCAGCTCTGCCCCTTAGACGAGACACTGAGTGTCTCTGCGCCCCAGCGTGTGAATCTATAAAAGCAACTGTCTTCCTAGGGGGAATCCTGGAGGGTCAAGCAGAGCCACACAGGCAAGTGCCTGGCACCAGGTAGGTGATCAGTGAGCTTCTCTCCACAGCCAGGTGTCACCCACTGCAGCTGCAGCAACACGGTGCTCGGGGGCTTTGTAGATGTGCATGAAGGATGATGAGCACTGAACAAGAGAGGAAACATTCTGGTATAAATTAAGGCTAAATTATTAGCCAAAACAACAGCAAGTCCCTACGTATCAGGTGTGGTGCTAGGGCTTTTCATGCATCTTACTCCCATCTTACCTAGGAAGGTATGTGCATCTCATATCATAGCCGGTAGACATCCCGCCATAGACAAGGTAGCCCTGGGAAAAATTGTCCTAGAGATCTCTCTCTCTCTCTCTCTCTCTCTCTCCTCTTCTCTTTTCTTCTCTCTCTCCTCTCTTCTCTCTCTCTTTCTGCTATGTATGGTTTTTTTAAAAAATTGCACTCTGTTACCAGCTTGGAGTGTAGTGACTCAATCATAACTCAGTCCAGCCTCAAACTTCTGGGCTCAAGTGATCCTCCAGCTTCAGCCTCTTGAGTAGCTGGGACTACAGGAGCACATCATCACGCCAGGCTCATTTTTTACAGAGATGGGGTCTCACTGTGTTGCCCAAGCTGGTCTTGAACTCCTGGCCTCAACGATCCTCTTGCCTCATCCTCCCAAAGTGCTGGGATTACAGGCACTAGTCACCATGTCCAGCTTCTCTTCATCCTGGTAAGTCACCTAGCTGACTCCCCCCTCCGTATCCTTCCTTGCCCCATGCCCAGTGCACTTGGACTTTGTCACTCAGGTCTCCCAGGTGCCAGGGACCTGATCCAGGCAAGTGGGGGAGAGGCACAGAAAGAGGGGCAGTGAATGAAGAGCAGCCAGGGAAATGCACGGACACTCCACACGCGCTGGACGGGAACGTTCCATGTGAGAATATTTCCAGACCGTGAGGAGGGGGCAGGGGGCTGAGCTGTGTGATTGAGAACGCAGCACTGACAAACGGAAATGGGGCTCTAGAATTGCACAAAGCGCTTTCTGGTGCAGGACCAGAGCAGGGTGATGTTGTGGTCCAGCGTGCAGCTTACTGGCCTCTGCATTCCAAATGTGGACCGCGGGCAAGGCTGCTTTTGAAAACAATCCCAGTGGCCTGGTGGGCCAGAACCAGAATCCTTCCTGGGAAACATGAGTTTTCTTAGCAGCCACCTTTGAGTCATGAAGGTCAACACAGGAGGTTCAGGCTGCAGTGGCCAGTGGGGTGCCGGGGGCAGGCCTTTTGTGTCCTTCAGAGGCAGCTTGTCCCAGGCCACTTGCTGATGATGGGCCCAGCCACGATTCTCAACATGAATATTCATGGCTGGTCGCATTTGTACACCTTGCACCAAATGTCCCAAACAGCACACCCTGTGCTGTGCATGCCAAGGAGAAGGATGGCCTTGGATTTGAGCAGCGCCCCTGTCCTGGGACGCTCCCAGGACATGATTTAGTAAACGTTTCAATCCACCGTTCCAAGGCTGTATGTAGACAATGCCGAAGATAAAGTTGCCACCTTATTGCAGAATAATCTGGGCACTCTAGAGGATCAGGGTTACAAGTCTAGATGCTAAAGGAACATCAGTCTGAGTGCAAGCCCCCTCTCTGTGCACAGAGCTATCCCCCGCCTGTAGCATGGCCCTGTGGGAATGAGGAAAGGACACCCTTCCCCCGGAAGAAATGGCTAACTTCAGCCCTTGCTTGACCTTGACTGAGCCTCAAGTCTCCTCATCTGTGAAGACAATAGCAGGATCTGCCCTACTGGCTTTTGTGAGGATGAGATGACCTAACGTATGCCAAGCACACAGTGACAAATGTTGGTGATAATCTTATGACTGTAATCATCATCCCCTGCCTGCCTGCAGGGAGAACAACTCTCCTGGTTTGGCCAGGACCCAGAGGTGGGACTTAGGGCTTTCGGTGTTAAAAGCTGGGAAGCCATCGGGCACAATGACTCATGCCTGTAATCCCAGCACTTTGGAAGGCCAAGACAGGAGGATTGCTTGGGGGCAGGAGTTTGAGGCCAGCCTGGGCAACATAGCAAGACCCTGTCTCTACAAAAAAAATTTTTTTAAATTAGCTGGGTGTGGTGGTACGTGCCTTTAGTCCCAGCTACTTGGGAGGCTGAGATGGAAGGATCCCTTGAGCCCAGGAGTTCGAGGCTGCAGTGAGCTACGATCGCACCACTGTACTCTAGCCTGGGCGACAGAGTGAGATTCTGTCTCTAAAAGAACAACAACAAAACAAAAAAACCCAGAAAGTCCCAGGCAAATGGAGGTGAGCTGGCCACCCTACTGCTATAACCAAGCACAAGGGGCATCCCAGAGGCCACCATAATTCTGGGCACATTCTGAAGTGTTGGGTATCAGCACCCAAGGGGTCTGTTGTTGGGCAGGGCTCTGCTTCCTGAATTCGGCCCAGAGGTGGGCTGTTGGGTCTTGGGTGTGTATGAATGCTCCTCCTTGTGGGGCTCCTCAGGGGCAGGGACCAGGTCTGTTTTGTTTGGCACATAGTGGGTGCTTCACAAAGGGTGGTTGAACAGCACTGGAGACCGCAGATGTTGCAGACACAAATCATCCCTCTCTCTGCCTCCATCTTACCTGGTCCATAGGCTTATCTGCATCCTTTCAGCATTTCCCAGGAGGCCTTGGGCCAACTCCTTCACCATCCTGTGCCTCAGTTTCCCCTCTGTGAAAGGGAAAGCAGAAGCTCTGGCTTGGAAGATGAGTGCACTGCTTGAGATTTAATAAATATCTTTTTTTTGTTTTTTTGAGTTGGAGTGTCACTCTGTCGCCCAGACTGGAGTGCAGTGGCCGCTCCCGGCCACCGCAGCCTTGACCTGCTGGGCTCCAGCGATCCTTCCGCCTCAGCCTTCCAAGTAGCTGGAACTACAGGCACGCGCTACCACGCCCCGCTAATTTTTTGAGGTCTTGCCAAGTTGCCCAGGCGAGTCTCAAACCCGCGGGCTCAGGCAATCCACTCACCTCGGTCTCCCAAAGCGCGGGATTATAGGCTGAGCCACCAAGCCCGGCCAGTGTTTGTAATTTATTGTAGAGACGAGGTCTCACCAAGTTGCCCAGGTGGGTCTCGAACCCGTGGGCTCAGGCAATCCACTCACCTCAGCCTCCCAAAGCATGGGATTACAGGCTGTCAAGTCCTGGCATAGCACCTAGTTGGAATTAACAATCAACCTCTACTGAGCACTTGCCTTAAACCAGGCCTCGGGCCTCCGCACTTTACATGCACCATCTCATTGAGTCCTCACTGGAACCCTGGATGCAGCCCTGGGTGAGGGCAACGTTGTTGTCTGTGGACAATGAGTGAGGACTCCGAGGCCTAGGAGGGTTCATCAACTTGGCTAGAAAGGGGCAGGGCCTCACCGTCAGAGTCCACATATAAAACCCCAGACGTAGGTTAGTTTCACTTTCTCTAAACTGTCCAAGAAAGAAACCAGTAGGTGGTTCCGTTTCTCTTGATGAAGAGTCTTTAGAATGGAGAGACACTCACTGACCACGAACACAGGTTTGGGATGCGTCAGAAGGGCACGGGTCTCCTTGTAAGAGGGAGAACATTCATCATTGTCACGATTCTTCGGGAATAATATGGGCATGAAGAGGCTTAGGGGAGGGGAGGGAAGGGGAGGACGGGAGGAGAGAGGAGGTGGGGAGGAGACCTCACCCTTTCGAAAAGTTCTTTAAAAAATCCAGTGGAAGCATTTTTCCTAATTCCTAAGCTCCTGGATCTGGATTCACCTACATTTTCTTTGAATTGTGTCTTTATCATAGAGCAATTGCAATCAGACCTTCTTTTTGAAGTCCCAAAATACAACCCAGTGACCAGGTGTAAATGCTGGTATTTCTAATGAAGACTCATTATTCAACAGAGTCATTGTGTAAATCAAGACATTGCTGCACACAGGCATGTTCAAAAGGCATGCTCTGTCCCAGAGTTCACCTGGTGTGGATGGAAAAGGCTCCGGCTAACTTGTGTGCACAGGTAGGTCCCTGCCCCAGGGTGCGGCATCACCAGCCCTGCCAGGCTCCCTGTTTTGAGCCCAAAGTGCATCACTAGAAGTCTCCCTCTGAGCTCTCCAACAACTCTGTGACAGTGGAATTGTCACTCTCACCTCCTTTTGACATATGAGGGAACTAATGGTCAGAGAGGTCAAGTCAGCTGCCCAAGGTCACACAGCTGGAGTGGCAGGGCCAGGGTTTAAACCCAGACTTCCTGCCTCTAGAGCCCATGCCTGTAACCATGTCATTGTATCGCCTTCTCTGTACTACCAAGACCTTGGGCTAGGTTAAGAGGCTTGGGGGTGTGTTTTGCTTTTTTTAACAGACTTCATCCTTTAGAAGTCTATTATAGTTTAGATTTATATTTAGTTGCAGATTTACAGAAAAATTGAGAAAATAGTACAGAGAGTTCCTATGCACCCCACCCATGTTTTCTCTATAATTAATATATTAGCATGATACATTTATCACAATAAATGAACATTATTCATTCGTTATTACATTATTAACTAAAACATTATTATTACATTATTGTTGGCTAAAATCCATTCTTTATTATTCAGATTTTATTCATTTTTGCCTAACGTCTTTTTTCCATCCAGGATTCCATATTACATTTAGTCATGTCTCCTTAGACTCCCCTTGGCTGTGACAGTTTCTCAGACTATCCTTGTTTTTGATGGTCTTGACAGTTTTGAGGAGTGCTAGTTGGATATTTTATAAAAAGTCCCTGAATGTTTTTCTCATAATTAGACCAGGTGCTATGGCTTGAATGTGTTCCCCAAAGTTCATGTGCTGGAAATTTAATCCCTAGTACAACGGTGTGAGGTGGAACTTTTTTTTTTTTAGTTGAAGTCTCACTCTGTCGCCCAGACTGGAGTGCAGTGGCACGCTCCTGGCCACCACAGCCTTGACCTGCTGGGCTCTGGAGATCCTTCCACCTCAGCCTTCCAAGTTGCTGGAACTACAGGCACGCACTACCACACCTGGCTAATTTTTGATTTATTGTAGAGGTGAGGTCTTGCCAAGTTGCCCAGGCGGGTCTTGAACCCGCGGGCTCAGGCAATCCACTCACCTTAGCCTCCCAAGGCGTGGGATTACAGGCTGAGCCACCGAGCCCGGCGAGAGGTGGAACTTTTAAGAGGTGATTAGGCCACGAGGGCTGTGCTTCATGGATGGTGTAACACTGTTTCTGATCAAAGGATAAGTTTGCCCCCTTCTCTCTCTCTCTCTCTCTCTCTCTCTCTCTTCTCTTTCCTCCCTCCCTCCCTCCTTCTCTCTCTCTCCCCATCCTCTCTCTCTCATACTCTCTTCCCTTCTACCTTCCACCAGGGGACAACGCAGCAAGAAGGTCCTCACCAGACTCAGGTCCCTCTACCTTAAACACCTCAGCCTCCAGAATTTTAAGAAATAAACCTGCTCTTCATAAATTACTCAGTCTCTGGCATTCTCTTAGAGCGGCCCAAGACAGATGAAGACATCAGAGTTATGTGTTTTGGAGAGGAAGACTAGAGGTAAAATGCCACTCTTATCACATCCTAACAAGAATCCACACTGTCAGCATGACTTATCACTGTGGATGTTGACCTTGGGCACCTGGCCGAGACAGTGTTTGTCAGGCTTCTCCATGGTGAAGTTCCTTTTTTTTTTCTGTTCTGGGATCTTTTTATCACTTGTAATTAAGCCCTCTTTTTAGGTAGGGAGTCTTTCTTTGCTTCTACCACATGTAATTTCATGTAGAGTTGCTGACAAGCCCCTGGACCAGGGCAGGCTTCGTGGGCAGATGACCAGTGCTGAGGCCTGCACTTGGAGTTTTTCACTGTGCTGCCACCATCTTGAAATTTTTAATAATTTTGTCTTCGAGTTTGTTTTGCAAGTGGAGGCTGATGGGACATGCAACACTCACGGGGGGTTTGGAGCCTCAGATCACACAGGGCCTCACCTCCTGTTGCCTCCCCCATTTCCTCAGGATGGGCTCTCATCACCCGCTCCCCACCCTCTCCCCATCCCCCAGTGACTGCTGCCATCCTCTGTCCCTGGGAGGGGCCCGAGGGCAGCACAGGGAGAGCTGGGATTAAGTGTGCGTGTGGTGCAGCATCTCAGAGTGAGGACATGGTGGTGGTCATAGGTACACCAGGCTGGCAGTGCCCTGACACATTCAGCGGACAGCTTGGAGGGGATAAACCTGTTGTCCACCCCCAATCCAGGTGTCTAGAGAGCTCTGGCACAGAGGCTGCAATGCTGTTGGGGTCACGCATTCACCATGGATTAAGGTTGGCACGTCCATAGCAGGGAGAACTGTCTAGCTCAATGTCCCCATCTCTCCCTAGGCACCATATGGTGGCCCAGTGGCTGACAGGAAGGGGAGCCAGCAGCCAGGGGGCCATGCCTGCATGTGTGCCAAGTCACAGGTGGGGTTCTGGCACCTGCTAGCGTCCCCACTCGCCCCCCACATGCCCCAGGGCTTGAGAGAGTACAACATTACACAGCAAATGAAAACACTGACGGGTCACAAGAGGAACCACAGAAGGAAGGGAAGAGATGATATTTTCATACTTTTTTCTTCTCTCTTCCTCCCTCCCTTCCTTCTTTCCTTCCCTTCTTTCTTTCTTCTGTCAGGGTCTCACAATACCACCCAGGCTAGAGTGCAACGGCATGATCACAGCTTATCATAGTCTCAACTCCCTGGGCTCAGGTGACCCCTCTGCCTCAATCTCCTGAGTAGCCGGGACTATAAGTGTGCACCACCACACACAGCTAATTTTTTTTTTTTTTTGAGTCGGAGTCTCACTCTGTTGCCCAGGTTGGAGTGCAGTGGCATGCTCATGGCCATCACAGCCTCAACCTGCTGGGCTCAGGCGGCTTTTCCGCCTCAGTCTTCCAAATAGCTGGAACCACAGGTGCGTGCCACCACACCCAGCTCACTTTTTGATTTCTTGTAGAGATGAGGGCTCGCCAAGTTGCTCATGCTGGTCTCGAACCCCTGGACTCAGGCAATCCTCTCGCCTCTGCCTCCCAAAGTGCTGGGACTACAGGCATGAGCCACCGCGCCTAGCCACACAGCTAATTTTTTATTTACTTATTTTTTTGTAGAAACATGGTCTTGCTATGTTAGTCTCAAACTCCTGGGCTCAAGCGATCCTCCCTCCTCAGCCTCCCAAATCACTGGGATAATGAACATGCGCCCCCAGCCAGACCGGAGATTCTCATATCCCTGAGGGCCCAATCGCGGGTCTGAGGAAGCCCTTCTGGGTCCTGGGCAGAGCAGACCCTGCTTAACAAGAACCCCCAGTGGGGCGGGTGGTGGAGGTGCCCCCGCCTCACCTGGCGCAGGCCCCTCTGTTTCAACTCCATAAACTGTGAAGGCGACAAAGCCCTTTCTGTATTTCGCGAGAGATACAGTTTGCAAATGATCTCATTACCCCGCAGCAGCCGTGAGCGGAGTTATGTCGGGCCTTTCTAACAAGTGGCAGTAAAACATTTTATAGGCACCTCTGCCCCCCCCCTCCCCCACCGTGTAATTTTCTGTGTTTGGGGTTGGACTTGGTGTTTTCCCTCTTTTCTTTCTCTTTCTCCTTGCACTTTCTCTCATGTTAATTATATTAGTTGCCATGGAAACGGTGATGTCATTGGCACGGGAGCGCTCAATGACATCCAAAAGCACAGTTTATAGCATGGCTCGAAATTTATTCCATGGCTCGCAGCCTGGGGGGGGGGGGGGGGTTTAAACGGCGATTATAACACGGGCCCCATCTGGGCATGAGGGGGGAAGTAGC
>CAUYQG010229791.1:0-13245 GCA_963574415.1 Tarsius wallacei
GATGAGGTCTCGCCAAGTTGCCCAGGCGGGTCTCGAACCTACGGGCTCAGGCAATCCACTCACCTCAGCCTCCCAAGGCGCGGGATTACAGGCTGAGCCACCGAGCCCGGCTTGCAGGAGAGATTTTAAAAGCCCAGTGGAATTTCTCCAAAAGGGAAGCAACCCAGGACAAACACAGACTATGGCTGCAGTGAAGAAGGGTCCCAGGTCGACAGGCAGAAACCAAATTATAATAGTTACTATTAGGTTCCATTACATAAAATGGGGAGAAAAATTAGCAGTAACTTAAGCAAGAGAGAAGTTTATTCCTCTCTCGCATAAAAGAAATCTGGAAGTAGGTAGTACAAGTCTGAAAGGGCGTCTCCAGGGATCCCCGTGCTATCAGGTATTTAGTCACCTCTTTGAATCCTATTATCCTTGGTACATAGCTTTCCTACTCAAAGTCATCTCAAGGTCCTAGGTGGCAACTAGAGCTCCAGCCATTACATCCACATTCCAGGCGGGAAGAGGAAGAGCAAAAGAATTTAAAAACCCACTCACTAGGTCAACTCTATTTAAGCAGTCTTTCTAGAAATCTATCAAAACTCTTCCACTTGGATCCCATTGTCTAGAAATCTTTTTTTTCTTGAGTCAGGGTCTCACTGTGTTGCCCAGGCTAGGCACAATCTCTGCGCATCGCAGCCTTGAACTCCTGGGCTCAGGCAAGCCTTCTGCCTCGGCCTCCCAAGTAGCTGGGACTATAGGTGCATGCCACCACACTTGGCTAATTCTTTTTTTTTTTTGTAGAGACAAGGTCTCATTATGTTGCCCGGGCTGATCTCAAACTACTGGGCTCAAGCAATCTTCCCTCTCACCTTGGCCTCCCAGAGTGCTGGGATTACAGGTGTGAGCCACCACACCCAGCCCTGAAGAGTACTAATCTTAAGCGAACAGCTTAGTGAAGTTTTCCACCTCCTCAGAAGTCGCCTCTATCTTCAGAGAAATTAAATCAAGAAGTGCATACTGGCCGGGCTTGGTGGCTCAAGCCTGTCATCCCAGCACTTTGGGAGGCCGGTGCGAGTGGATTGCCTGAGGTTGTGGGTTCGAGACCAGCCCAGGCAACTTGGCGAGCCCTTGTCTCTACAATAAATCAAAAAAATTAGCCAGGCGGGGTCGCGCGCGCCTGTAGTTCCAACTCCTTGGAAGGCTGAGGCGGGAAAGATCACCAGAGCCCAGCAGGTCGATGCTGAAGTGGCCGTGAGTGTGCCACTGCACTCCAGCCTGGGTGAGGGAGTGAGACTCTAACTCAAAAAAAAAAAAATTAAAATATTAAAAAGAAAGAGGTATATACTCTTGTGTTTGTCTTTCTTCACTAAACATAATCAAAATTATTCACATGTTGCGTATCTCAGTGGTTCATTCTTTTTGTTGCAGAGTCGTAATTCAGCGTAGGACTCTTCTAGAATTTATCCACTTTTCTGTTGATGGACTTTGGGTTCTTTCTAGTTTGGGGCTATTGTGAATGAAGTTGCTGTGAACGTCTTTTTATCTGACTTTTGGTGTGAAGCTCATTTTTAAAATTTTGATTTATTTATTTACTTATTTTTTGAGTTGGAGCTACAGGTACACGCTACCACGCCCAGTTAATTTTTGATTTATTGTAAGAGACGGTGTCTTGCCAAGTTGCCTAGGCTGGTCTCAAACCCGTGGGCTCAGGCAATCCCCTCGCCTCGGTCTCCCAAAGTGCTGGGATGACAGGCTTGAGCCACCATGCCAGGCCTAAAATTTGTTTTTTAAAATCAAGTTCTCACTCTATCACACAGCTGGAGTATAGTGACACGCTACTTCCACTGCAGCCTCAACTGGGGCTCAGGCAGTCCTCCCTCCTTAGCTTCAAAAGTAGCTGTGACTACAGGCATGCACCACAATACCCAGCTCATTTTTAGATTTTTTTTGGTTTTCGTAGAGACATTACCCAGGTCGGTCTTGAACCCTTAGGCTCAAGCCATCCTCCCGCCTCAGCCTCCCAAAGCGCCAGTATTACAGGCGTGAGCCACTGCACCTGGCACGTGAAGCTCTTTCTTAACTCTGGTCCTTTGTACTTGGGTCACTTTGCCTCCGGATCTGACTCCCTTTTACCATCCAGGTCTCAGCTGTCGTTTGGTGGATGAAGGGGAACAGGGTGGGGGCTGGCTGGGCTCTTCCCTCTTCTGGCATTTTCAGGGCCCCTCCCCGTGGATTCCCTCTTCGCTTTTGTTGGAGCTTCCTTGCAGCATGGTGATGCAGATTTTTCAGGTCAGCCTGGTTTGGAGAGTGTCAGCTCAATGGGTCAGCCAGCCAAGCCCCAGTGAGTCATCGAGGGGCTGGTAAGTCTAGCCCCAGAAGTGCCAGTTCTAATGGGCTAGGAAGCCAAATCCTGACAGTGTTGCCATTCGGTGGGCTGACAAGCCCATCCCACGGAGTGTCTCAGCCTCAGAGTCTTGCCTTCCTGCAGCTCTCCTGTTCAGCCGGCTCCGGTGGCTGACAAACCAGCCTCTGGGGTGTCTGGTTCTTCTGCAGCTCTTCAGGTTACAGCTCTTCAGGGTCAAGGTTCTTATCTCATGCCCAGAAAGAATGAGAGACACACAGATGGCCAGAAAGTGAGAAAGCAGGATTTACTGAGAGGACAGAGAAGCTCCCTTGAGGGGGGGAGGGGGACGACAAAAGGGGTTGCCCATTTGGGGCAGAAAGCCTGGTGCTTATATAGCCCTAAGTCCAAGCTGATTGGCTAGCACTGGCTGTGAGCTGTAGCTGTTCTGATTGATCAGTATTAAGGACCAATCAGCAGGAGGCAGGGGCCTAATGGTGAGCTGATTGGTTGCTTTTCGATCCCAGCAGTGAGTACTTAAGCTCTAGCTTGGGAGGCTCTGCAGGGAGCTTGTTTACCAATGCTGAGCCTGAGAGGGTTGCCAGGAATTTGCTACATTATTACTAGAGGATCCGCCTGTCTGTCCGCCTGTCTCAGTGGCAGCTATGCAGCAGCCAGACTGTTTACCTGGCAGCAGGAAGCTTCAATCTGTCATCTGTAATCCCAGCACTTTGGGAGGCAGAGATAGGAGGATTGCTTGAGCCCGGGAGTTTGAGACCAGCCTGGGCAACATAGCAAGACCTCATCTCTATAAAAACTGAAAAAATTAGCTGGGCGTGGCCATGCATCTGCAGTCCCAGTTATTTGGGAGGCTGAGGTGGAAGAATTGCCTCCTGGGTACTTCATCCCGGGTGACAGAGTAAGACCCTGACTCAAAATAATAATAACAGGAAAAAAAACATGAAAAAATTGAAAGAGAATACAAAACTGAGGAAGCATTATTTGTAATCCCACCCCCTAGAGATAGCCACTGTGAATGTTTTGACCCATTCCCTCCTTGCTGAAATCATTCAAAACAGACAGTTTCACATTTTGCCTTTTCCTGTCATTAATTCTATTGTGAGGGTTTGCACCAGGCTGGAAATGCTGCCTGGTGAAGGTATTTGACCTGAGGTGAAACATTCTGTGACTTCTGGTTTCCCCTGCTTAGAGGGCTGCGTGATTATACCTTTCTCCTCTCCTCTCCAGCCTTGCTGTCCACCCACACCTATCCTGTGTAACCGACTCTCAACCCGGCTTTCTTTCTCCCTTGTCAGGGACTTCAGAAGCTCAGAATTGTCTCTTTCCCTTCAGCCATGGGACAGTAGTGTGTTCTTTCTTAGCTATTGCTACATAACAAACTACCCAAAACACAGTGGCTGGAACCAACGGCCATTTCATTCTTTTTCACATTTCTGTGGGTCAGGAATGGGAATAGGGCACAGCCCCACCCTCTCTGTGCCACGTAATGTCTGCTGCAGGGTAACATTCGACAGGCCTCACCCTGGACCACTGGCACCCTGACATTGAAGTCATGTGTCTGGGGTTTTACCTACACTGTCATCTGGGTGCTTGTGTGGTCTCCCGGCCTGCCTCTCCCCATGTGGTCTCTCTACATTCTTGCAAGGTAGTGCAGGGCTCCCAAGAGCTTGGGTCTGGAACTGGGATGGCATTCCATCGCTAAAGAAAGTCATAGGTCCAGCTCAGATTCAAGGAGAAAGGAGCACGCAGGGCATGGACACCAGGTGGCATGGGTCACCAGGGCTGCCAATGTGACGAACCGTCACTGCATCAGACAGACTTGAATTCAAATCCTGTCTCCATCCGGGCACGGTGGCTTGTGCCTGTAAGCCCAGCTTTGGGAGGCTGAGGTGAGAGGATTGCTTGAGTCCAGGAGATCGACACCAGCCTGGGGAACTTGACGAGACTCATCTATACAATAAATCAAAAAATTAGCTGGGCATGGTGGTGCATGCCCGTGGTTCCAGCTACTTGGAAAACGGAGATAGAAGGATCGCCTGAGCCCTGTAGGTTGAGGCTGCGGTAGCCATGGGCATGCCATTGCACTCCAACCTGGACAACAGAGTGAGACTCTGACTCAAAACAAAACATAACAAAACAAATTCTTTTTCCTCGTTTAGTAACTAGCCATATTGCCTCAGTTTAGTTTCTTAGCCTGTCTGACCCACCCTTTCCTTCCTTGTCTGTAAAATAATTAGGATATAATTTCTCCCATTAGCTTGTGCAAGGTGCCTGGCGCCTTCGCTGCATGGGGTTTCACAGCAGAGACTGCAGCATCAGGTAGGCCTGCAAACTCTGAACCTGGAGGAACCATGAGAATGTTAAGCCCCAACAACCCAGAAGAAAACTTTGGAAGGGTTTAGGCTTCCAGGGAATCAGGAGTTGGAACCAATAGCATGTAAATCTCAAAAAGAAGTGATCACTGTGAAAATAGATATTATTGTGTGGCCACAGGAGTGCAGAATGTTTTATTTTTCTTCCATCTTGACTCTTTTTTCTTTTCTTTACCAGCCTCTTGGCTCTATTTTGTTATTGTTGCTGTTGTTGGAGTCTCACTCTTGTCACCCAGGCTGGAGTGCAGTGGCACACTCACGGTCACTGAAGCCTCGACCTGCTGGGCTTAAGCAGTCCTTCCACCTCAGCCTTCCAAGTAGCTGGAACTACAGATCACCATGCCCAGCTAGTTTTTTTTATTTATTGTAGAGATGAGGTCTCATCTAATTGAATCCCCCGGGCTCAGGCAGTCTTCTTACCTCGACCTCCCAAAGAGCTGGGATTTCAGGCTAAGCCACCATGCCCGGCCTATTTTTTTTCTTGTGTCAGAGTCTCATTCTGTTGCCCAGACTGGAGTACAGTGGCACTCTCACAGCTCACCACAGCCTCAACAATCTCCTAGGCTCAGGAGATCCTTCTGCTCAGCCTCTGGAGTAGCTGGAGCTATAGGCCTCTACGACTGGCTAATTTCTTTTTTTTTTTGAGTTAGAGTCTCACTCCATTGCCCAGGCTGGAGTGCAGTGGGCCTGCTCATGGCCACCACAGCCTTGACCTGCTGGGCTCCAGCGATCCTTCCACCTCAGCCTTCCAAGTAGCTGAAACTACAGGCGTGCGCTACCACACCCGGCTAATTTTTGATTTATTGTAGAGATGAGGTCTCACCAAGTTGCCCAGGTGGGTCTCGAACCCACAGGCTCAGGCAATCCACTCGCCTTGGCCTCCCAAAGTGCTGGGATTACAGGCTGAGCCACTGAGTCCAGTCACGTCCGGCTAATTTTTAAATTTTTTTTATATAGATGAGGTCTCACTATATTGTCTGGGCTGGTCTTGAACTCCTGAGCTCAAGCAATCCTCCTGCCTCAGCCTCCCAAAGTGCTGGGACTACGGGCGTGAGCTACCGTGCTGGCCTCTGTTTTAAGTTTACTCTCTCTCATCTCTTATAGAATAATTTCCTCTACCTGAAGCCTTGGGAAGCCCTTCCTGTGTTCACCCACCTTCTTTTCTGTAAGAGAAATCCCTTTAGGCCAAGTCCCCATGCCTTGCCACTACTGAAGTCAGAGGTAAACAAAACTCACCCCACAGGAGATTACTAGGACAGTGCCCCTTCCTGGCCTCCTGCCTGGCCACTTCCACCATCACCGCCACCCCCCACCGCCCGCACCTTCCCAGGACAGTCTGAGGCTCCCTTGAACTGAAGAGATGTGTAAGCAAGTGACCTTTAGCCCAATTAGAATCCTCCTGCAATCTGTGCTAATCTTCTTAGGTGTTAATATTTAGCATTACCTTGACTACCTGTCAGGGCAGCTGCCTGAAGCCTTATTAGCAAAACCTTTAAAAATTCTCCTTTGCTTGCCTTCTGCCTGCTTTTTTCACGGGGATTTCTGGGCTGGCAAGGAGTGGGTAGAAATAACTGTTTCTGTGAGTGGATTGCCTGAGTCCGAGGGTTCAAGACCCACCTGGGCAATTTAGTGAGAACTTATCTCTACAATAAATCCAAAAAAAAAATTAGCCAGGTGTGGTAGCGCACACCTGTAGTTCCAGCTACTTGGAAGGCTGAGGCAGAAGGATCGCTGGAACCCAGCAAGTCGAGGCTGCGGTGACTGGGAGCGTGCCATTGCATTCTAGTCTGAGCGACAGAGTGAGACTCCAACTCAAAAAAAGAAAAGAAAGAAAAGAAAAGAAATAACCATTTCTTTGAAAGTCAAAGATTTAATGAAGGGCACGGGAACCATTTCCCAGAGTTGTTATCTGCCATGGGTCAATTAGCGCTTTATTAAAGGTCTGTGACAGTGTACCAGTGGGGAAGGTGATCAGAGCGTCTCAGGCCTGATTCTGGTCCAGTGGGTCTGGAGTGGGGTCTGAGTTTCTATATGTTTAAGAAGCTCTCAGGAGATGCTGCAATTGTTGCTGCTACTGCTCGTCCGGGAACCATGCTGAGTATTAGTCAGGGTTCTCTAGAGAAATAGAACCAACAGGATACGTATATTTATATAAGGGAGGCCCAAAAAACCCGGAACTTATTTGTAGAAATTGTGTATTTGTTCCTACATGTTTAAGCTTCCTTACCTTCAAAGTACTCTCTGTTTGATGCAATATGCCTATCGAAACGCTTTTTCCACTGCTCAAAGCAGTTTTTGAACTCGTCGATATTTATGCCTTTTAGTGCTTCTGCTGTTTTTTGTTTCACTTCTTCCACGTTGGCAAAGCATTTCTCTTGGAGGACTTTTTAAATCCGGGGAAACAAAAGTGGCTCGAGGTGAGATAGGGTGCCTGGGGAGGGTGGGGCATGGGGTCATGCCGTTTTTGGTCAAATATTGCTGAATACTCAGCATAGTGTGAGTAGGTGCACTCGTAAATCACCCATTGTGAAAGGGCAAATGTGTTGAAAGAATCTCCAAAAAAAAAAAATAGAACATCACTGGCCGGGTGTGGTGGCTCATGCCTATAATCCCAATACTTTGAGAGGCTGAAGTGAGAGGATTACCTGAGCCCATGGGTTCAAGACCAGCCTGGGCAACTTGGTGAGACCTCATCTCTACAATAAATTTTTAAAAATTAGCTGAATGTGGTGGCACATGCCTGTAGTTCCAGCTACTTGGAAGGCTGAGGTGGAAGGATCACCTGAGCCCAACAGGTTGAGGCTGCAGTGGCTGTGAGCATGCCACTGCACTCCAGCCTAGACGACAGAGTGAGAATCCAACTAAAAACAAAACAAAACTTCACTGAAGCCAAATGCAGCCACTCACAACACTAGCTGGTACACTCATGCTGATGGGTTCCTGGAACACTTACCTAGTAGGGGAAGCCTATACTACAAGGGGCCTGCCCTCCAAAAAATAATTCTGGGTTTTTTTGGATTTCCCCCTTGTGTACACACACACACACACACACACAGTCCTCATCTTATGCTGTCAGTAGGCTTTAAGTGAAACTATGCATAACAAAATCAGTTTTCCCGTAAGTCCCTAGGGCATATTTCTGGTTACAAAAACATCTCCAAACTTCTAAATAAAGACCCAAAACACTTCTGATATTAAACATTGAAATAAATGTGAGTTATCCACCCATTTAAGAAAGATTACTAAAAGCAAGTAAGAATGACTGACCCGATATTTGTTAAATCAGTGAATGAAGGCGGTCATAGTGGCAGTGGATTAAATCAAGAAATGAATGTTTTCAAAGCAAAAATTGTAAGGAGACCCTCCTACCTCCACGAAGTTCAGAAACCAGTCCCCAATAGGGTGGACTTGCTGAGTGCTTTCAACCTTCATTGTTTATTGTTGGACATTTGGATACCCATCAGATACATTAACTCTTGTTTGTTTTTGCGAAAATTGTGTTGGCCGGGCTCAGTGGCTCAGCCTGTAATCCTAGCACTTTGGGAGGCCGAGGCGAGTGGATTGTCGAGCCTGAGGGTTCGAGACCAGCCCGGGCAACTTGGTGAGACCTTGTCTCTACAATAAAATCAAAAAAATGAGCCGGACATGGTATTGCGCACCTGCAGTTACAGCTCCTTGGAAGCCTGAGGCAGAAGGATCGCCGGAGTCCAGCAGGTTGACGCTGAGGTGGCTGTGAATGTGTCACTGCACTCCAGCCTGGGTGACACTGTAAGACTCCAACTCAAAAAAAGAAAGATAATCCCGGGTTGTATTTTGGGTCCCCTCTCATATTATTCGTGTTTTATCAGGTGTGATGGTGCAGACCCGTAATCCCAGCACTTTTGGGTCCCAGCACTGAGGCGGGAGAATTGCTTGAGCCTAGGTGTTTGAGACCAGCCTAGGCAACATAACGAGACCTTGTTTCTACAATAGAAATTTAAACATTAGGCCGGGCTCGGTGGCTCGGCCTATAATCCCAGCACTTCGGGAGGCTCAGGTGAATGGATTGCCTGAGCCTGAGGGTTCAAGACCAACCCGGGCAACTTGGTGAGATCTTGTCTCTAAAAAAAAAAAAACTAGCCAGGCATGCTGGTGTGCAGCTGCAGTCCCAGCTACTGGGGAGGCTGGAGGTGGAAGGATTGCCTGAGCCCAGGAGGTCGAGACTGCAGTGAGCTGTCATCATGCCGCTGCACTTCAGTCTGGGTGACAAAAAGAAACCCCTGACTCAAATAAAATAAAAAATAAGATAAGATAAAAATAGAAATATTATTTATGTTTTGATAAGGATGCATTGTTGTAGGTGATGGAGAATTATTTGCTGAACCTCCTCTACCTCCCTATTGCCTCTAGGTAATAATATATCATCACTGAGTTTAGTAGGAAGCCAAATTCCTATTCATCCAAAGGATGCCTGTGTCATTAAACACACCTCCAGGCCAGGTGCAGTAGCTCACACCTGTAATCCCAGCACTTTGGGAGGTAGAGGCGAGAGGATTGCCTGACCCACCACGGATTCAAAACTAGCTGGGGCAACGTGGTGAGACCTCGTCTCTACAATAAATAAATAAATAATAGCTGGGTGTGGTGATGCATGCCTGCGGGTCCAGCTATTTGGAAGGCTGAAGTGGAAGATCACCTGAACCCAGCAGGCTGAGGCTATGGTGGATGTGAGTGTGCCACTACACTCTGGCCTGGGCGACAGAGTGTGACTTTGACTCAAAATAAATAAATAAGCACAGCTCCACTTTTGTAGACTAGAAAGAATACAGTCCTGACTGGGAATTGATTTTTTTTTTTTTTTTTTGAGTTGGAGTCTCACTCCGTCACCCAGACTGGAGTGCAGTGGCTGCTCCCGGCCACTGCAGCCTCGACCTGCTGGGCTCTAGCGATCCTTCCGCCTCAGCCTTCCGAGTAGCTGGAACTCCAGGCGCGCGCTACCACGCCCGGCTGATTTTTTGATTTATTGTAGAGATGAGGTCTCGCCAAGTTGCCCAGGTGGGTCTCGAACCCGTGGGCTCAGGCAATCCACTCACCTCAGCCTCCCAAAGTGCGGGATTACAGGCTGAACCACCAAGCCTGGCTGGGAATTGATTTTTTAAAATATCATCATTATAAGGAAACGACCTTGAACAAAATGACGTTATTCAAAGACCTGTTGTGTATATATGTACTTTTTTTTTTGAGTTGAGGTCTCACTCTGCTGTCCAGACTGGAATGCAGTGGTATGCTCATGGCCACTGCAGCCTCAACCTGTTAGGTTCAGGTGATCCTTCCACCTCAGCCTTCCAAGTAGTTGGAACTACAGGCGTGCACCACCATGCCAGGCTAATTTTTTAATTTATTGTAGAGACAACGTCTCACCAAGTTGTCCAGGCTGGTCTCGAACCCACGGCCTCAGGCAATCCACTAACCTCGGCCTCCCGAAGTGCTGGGATTACAGGCTTGAGTCGCCTCTCCCGGCCTTACATATACATTTATATAAATATATATATGAGAGGATCTTTATTCCTGGAATTGGTTTACAAAATTATGGAGGTCAAGAAGTCCCATGATCTGCCGTCTGTGAGCTGGAAGCCCAGAACAGCTGGTGATATCATTTAGTCTGAGTCTGAAGGCCCGAGAACCAGACACTCTGATGTCTGAGGCCAGAAGAAGATGGATGGCCCAACTGAAGGAGAAAGATAATTTACCCTTCCTCTACCATTTAGTTCTATTCAGGCCCTCACCAGATTGAACAATGCCCACCCAAGTTGGCGAGGATGGATTTATTCAGTCTCCTGATTGAAACACCAGTCTCTTCTGGAAACACTCTCACAGACCCACCCAGAAATAACATCTTACCAGCTAAGTGGGCATCCCTTAGCCCAGTCTAGCAGACATATACAATTAGTCATCACACATAGCAAGGAAATGCTACTAAGTTTTAAGGAAAGGAAGGGACCAACTAGGAGCATCTTCCTGCAGCTCTGAGAACAGCAAACAACTCTTCATTTTTCCAGGTATCCCCTGGCAGCCAAGAGCCTGGGCTTGTGGGTCAGACAGAGCTGCGTTCTACTCTGTTTCCATTCACTATGTGGTCTTGGGCAAGTCATTTGACCTCTCTCTTTACATGAGATTCAGTTTCCTCATGTAAAAAATGAAATGGAGGTTGAACACAGTGGCTCATACCTCTGTAATCCCAGCACTTCGGGAAGGTGGGCGGGGTCAGGAGTCACTTGAGCCCAGGAGTTCAAGACCAACCCGAGCAACATAGCAAGACCTCACCTCTACCAAAAAAAAATATCAAAACATTAGCCGGGCATAGTGGTGCACGCCTATTGTCCCAGCTACTCAGAAGGCTGAGGCAGAAAAATCACCTGAGCCCAGGAGGCAGAGGCCGAGGTGAGCTGTGAGGTTGCCACTACATTCCAACCTGGGCAACAGAGTTAGACCCCTGCTAAAAAATAAAAATAAAAAATAGGGTGGGGCTGATACCTGCCTCACTGAATCGTCCAGCAGATTCTGTGCCACGGGGAGCGTGACAGCCTAGCTGTGCCTGGCACATAGTGGGCCCATGCATATGGCAGGGTGCCACATCTTGCTATTGTAAAGATGGAACCCAGAGATATAAGCAAGCACCTGCTGTCCTCAGCTTTTCTGTTCTCAGAATGAGGATGAGTCTTTGTTTTCACAGGTCCGGAGCTAAGAACAGCAGTGTTAGATGGGTGTGTTCCTGGCATTCAGATGGGTGCGCGGAGCCACCCTAGGGCAAAATGAGGTCATGCTTTGGAAGCCAGATGAGAAGGCCTTGGTCCCTTTCGCTGTTTAAGTGTTTTTCATAGACTTTGTTTTCTGTTATGAAGTTCCTGTGACACCCTTGTCACAGCTCCTCAAAAGGCATAAAATGAGAACATGCCACGAGTCTTACAAGTTCAAGTCTACTTTTTCTTCTCTTGGGTCCAGGTGCTTTATTCCTAAAGCTTCTGGCTTCTCCAGACATCCTCGCTGAACCGAAATACCCACAAAGGACTTGTTCTGTTTGCTCGAACTTTCCGATGACTTCAAAATAACTACAGCCCACTCTGCAGCAAAGCAGGAGTTAGGACCACCCAACTTTTTTCTCAGCCTTTCTGCCTTTGTTGGTGCCTGCCTCTGACTCCCACACGTTTAAATTTTACTGATGATTCAGCAGAGGCCGCCACCAGCAAAACCAGTTCGTTTGTGCCTGAGAACACCTTTCTGCTGGCCTAATTTACTTTTTTCTTTTTTTTCCCTTAACATCCCTGTGCTTTAATGCTGATCCAGAGGGTAACAGATTTGAGGAAGGGCCTCAGAGATCATCCCTTCAGCCCCACATATTTGACAGAGAGAGAGACCCATCAGGAAGAGTCTTTAACAGAGTTGCAAAGTAGAAGGCTACTTCTGTCCTTTGAAATGTGGAAAGACTTCTCCAGGAGGCTCACACTGGCTTAGGAGACACCACAGCTTTTAGTGTTGCAGCAACACTGAAATATACATGTGTGGGTGTCCCCTTCCCTGTTGGGGCCTACCCTCCGCCCCAACTCTTGGTCCTCAACACCAGAACATTGAGGGGCGGGGAATCTTTTAGCAGAGCTGAAGGGGGCAAGTGAGACTGGTGAAGGTTGGAGTCACCTTGATCTAAGGGTTCAATAGAGTCAGGATACCTGACTCCACCCAGATGGGGGCTGGGAACACTGGATTTAGGGTTCAAGATTTGGCAATGCCTTGACCTGGGTTGGAAGCTGGGGTGGGATCTGGCAAAGCTTTGGTCCAAGGTTCAAGATTTGAGACTGTCTTGCCCCAGGTCTCAGTTTTGGAAGAAGGGTGGGTCCCAGATTTGGGTTAGGGGATGTTTCTGGGTCCACAGTTTGAAATTGGCCGTGGATACTCTCATTTCAAGGCCCAGTTTCAGGGCCGGGAAAGACCTGGTCTCTAGATAATGGGGCACTGGGTGTGAGGAATGTCCTAGTTTGAGACAGGATGGGGGGATAGGGTGGTCACAGATGTCTATTTTTTTTTTTCTTGACTGGGTGGGGGACTCTAGACTCCTATTTTAAGGGCTGTTAAAAGGCTCTGGGTCCCAGGTATGAAGTGAGGCGGTTTTCTCCGGGTTCTGGATACAGATCCCAGGCCCCTAGGATCCAGCCTCCTGCTCTTGTCCTAGCACCTCAAGTAGCAGGCCCACTGGTGTCTGCTTGAGACCAATGCTCTCAATCTCATTCTCAACCTTACTCCTTTTTTTTTTTTTTTTTTGAGTTGGAGTCTCACTCGGTCGCCCAGACTGGAGTGCAGTGGCCACTCCCAGCCACCGCAGCCTCGACTTGCTGGGCTTCGGCGATCCTTCCACCTCAGCCTTCCAAGTAGCTGGAACTACAGGCACGCGCTACCACGCCCGGCTGATTTTTTGATTTATTGTAGAGATGAGGTCTCGCTTGCCCAGGTGGGTCTCGAACCCGCGGGCTCAGGCAATCCACTCACCTCAGCCTC